>KK114287.1:549660-562176 GCA_000611955.2 Stegodyphus mimosarum
AATATGTTTAAGTAAAATTAATTTTTAAATAACCATGCAGTGGAAATATGCATCCATCCTCCGTTCAATTCAATGATACGTTCAATTCAAAGACAGTTCAATGATTTGTTTTCTGAATTACTTTCATTAATTTTTATTAAAATTAAGTCTTTATTAGAAGTTTAACAGATTAGTATATAATTTTTAAAATAACTCCTATTGCCAGTAAAAACCCCACTTCATGCTTTTGGTACAATAAACGTTCTTTTATTACGCTGATGAATTATAAAATTGTTATCTACTCAAACTGGCATTATTTCCCAAACTCATTTCTTATCACACGTCTGATCGTCTCCATTACTTCCTTTCTGTGTAACATGTCTGCCAAAGATGACGCCAACCATGATGGAGCAAATACACGGGCTTAGCATTAATGTTCTCCGAATGATATCGTTATCTGTCATTCAGGATAGCTGGTAGATTAATTGAATTAATTTAGTCGTTTCAGAGCTACTAAAACGTATTTATATATATTTTCTCTTTAGCATTTAGGATAATGTATTTTAATTCTAACAACTGCTATAATTTTTAATCATGCAAACAAAGCAAAAGAATTAGCGTGGGCAATAAAAGCACTAATGAGATTAAAATATGTTAAAGAAAACGTGTAATATAATTTCATAGTGGGTTTTTGCAAGCAACATGTGTCTTATTTTAATACGTGTACACAGTTCTTTAAACAACTGCTAAGATCAAAATTTAAATTTACTTATGAGAATCTTATTAAGGTGTAGAGTCAATAGGTTGTTTTATTCAAAAATATGCCGTACCCTTATAGCGGTACCAGAAGTGGACGCAGTCTAACTCATCTAACCAAACAAGTTGATCTTATGATCATAACAGTCCACGCCACGGGTATTTTCTCTCCCCCTTTTCGCATTCCTTCGTGGTCTAAAGGTAGCACACTCGGGGCGTATTCGAGAGGTCCAGATTCGAAATCCGGCTAGTGCATTGCTCATTTCTCACATCTATTGATTAAAAATATCCTAATGGCTCCACAGTGGCGCAAGAACTAAGAGGTCTTGCATGATGACTCATCCCGACCAGATTTGGAGATTAATCCTGGTGGTGATGAGTCATAATAAATTTGGTCCCGTAATCTCCACTCGTCCTTTAAAATGGGAAGTATATGAGGTATTTTCTACTTCCTTTCTGAATGCCTTCATGGTAACACACTCGGCGCGTATTCGAGTGGCCTAGGCTCGAATCTCGGCAAGAGCATTGCTCATTTTTCACATCTCCTTCTTCAAAATACCTAATGTCTCTTCACCCCAGCCGGGACACGAACCTGGGACTCTCGAATAAGCTTCGAGTATGCTCCCAATTACACCACAAAGGCATGCGCAGAAGTGGGAGAAAACAATTTATATACTCTCCCTTTTAAAGGGTGACTGGGGATGAGGATCCATCATCGCCAAATGCTGGTGTTGACGAATTGTTGTCTACTACTTATTTGTTCGAGTGCCACTTGTAAAGTCATCCTTTTTTTTACCAGGAGATGTAATAAATGTCCTATGCCCTGGCCAGGATTCGAACCTGGACCTCCCGAATCCGCTCCAAGTGTGCGACTGTTACACTACAAAGTCCTGCTGGGAGGAGGGAGAAAATACCTCATAAAGTTATTGGTAAAAGAAGTTGAAGAACAAAATAGTCAAAGAAAAGTAAAATGAAAAAGACCTTCCTTATTGTACTCTTTGTACGGAATTTGAAAAATAAATAGACCAGGTTTAGTAACGCATAAATCACAGTATTTAATTATGCATGCAATAAGTACTATGCTAGTTTTGCTATGATTACAGCATCAACTTCAGTTTTCTTCAGCTTGGAATAACATTGATCTTTATGCTGTTATATACCCAGGTTACGCAGTAAATCTTGTGAGGAAAGGCGTTTTTTTAATATTATATTAGAAATCAGATCAACAGTTATAATTCTGGACATTGTCTACAACAGCAAAATTCTTGAAACTGGTGCAGAAAGTGCCAGCATGATCAACTGAACTACTGCAAAGAAAATATTGAGTTTTCTGTAAATGATGTAGAATAAATTTCTAATATTATTACTGTTAGAAATATGGACGTTGCTTTGCTGAAGGACTACTAAGAATAAATCAGGTTATTTGCTGAATTAACCAAAGTAAAAATAAAGGCCATAAGCGATGAATCTTTTCTATTTTTTTACAATCCAAAGAGCTGTAGTACATATTTACGGCAACTATTACTTTGCTGATTCAGCGATAGCAGAAAATAAAAATGTGTTTTTTTCGACACCAGTAGTGAATAGAACTTTTATTGATAAACATACATTTTTAACTTATGGTAAGCCAGGAATGTTTAACCATTACTACTGTTGGATCAAGATCATAGGAAGCGGCAATGAATAATCCTGTGAAACTGAAATTGAGAAAGATACACGAATCAAAAGAAGTAATAAAGTTCGAAAATATCGAAGCTGTTTGCATTTCAGAAGCAATAACTCTGATAAAAATATTAGCATAATATTGTAAATAAATGAAATATAGAAGACTGATGTTGCTGGTTCTGAAATCTAAGATCAATAACTGTAATTGGTTCGGGTATTTGTTTGGTCTGGGGAAATAAAACGAATGTCTGGATCTTTAGCAGGCATGGAAACAGAGCTAAAATATACACTTAAAGGATCTGACGCCTCACTCTGATTAGACCTATTTAAATGATTAAATGAAAGTAGTGAAGACTGTTCCAATGAAAACTTGAAAAAAAAAACAGATTTTAAGGAAATTATTTATTTGGAAAGTTTGAGAATCGGACATAGCAATGATTTAAATGTAGAACAGATTTTAAAAAATTCGAAAATAATATAAAAATAGTTGGAAACCGCTACCAAGTCAATCTTTCGAGAAATATAAAAGATGGATATTTATTCGGCAAGTATGCCAGTGTCAAAGGACATTTTCAAAGCCTGGTTAAAAAAATTAAGAGAAACCATTCTTTTTATAATGAATATGAAAAAATAATTTCGTATCATAATAAGAAAAAAAAGCTGAGAAAGTCAGTGTAAATATTAATAAAATAAATTCTAATTTATCATAATATTATATACGTATGGCTTATCAAGCAGTAATTCGTGATGATAAATTAATTACAAAAATTGAGGCGTGAAATTATTTAGGCGTCTTCTAGAATTAGTAAATTCTTGTTCCTTTAATGACTTTTTAAAACGAGGTTCTAGCATAATATCAGAATTTTAACGCTATTTTTGCAATTTAAAATGAAAAGGGCTTTCTCGACAGCTAGTATTGAAGGTGCAATCAATCCTGTAGATAGCATTAGCTTCGAAGGACAGAAATGCTGCGATATTCCTCTCGATGTATATAGAACCAGAAATTCTACCAAAAACTCATTTCAATTATGAACACACACTTGTATGTTAGAGTGTATTCTTGCGAAATGCAAATTTGAAAAATCATATAAAAATATGAAGAAAATTATACAAGCATGTTCTAAATCCTAAATAAGAATTTATGCGTTAATAATCTTGTTCATAGATTGAAAAATGAAAAATTCGAAGAAAATGATTTTTAGCAGGCTACGTTTATTTTAGGAAAAGTTGGATTTATTACGTGAAATCGGAAAACATATGTAGAACTGCTTTTAAACGGATTCAGCGAAGGAATATAATCCCTGAAGGGTTCTTGGAAACTTCTAGAACTCAAAAGAAGGTAATACAGATGAATATAAAAGATGCATATCCATTTATATCTTGGAAGGGGGGTATGATACGAATTCCTAGAAAGCTATTTGGCAAAGGCGGATCTATTTACCTGTTGCAGCAAAAATGATCCGAGAAATCTGGAAAGGAAAGTGAACTGGATGACTGTTTACCATTAAATTTGCAGGAAAGATTTTACGACCGGAGTGAAACTGCATTACTTAAACAAAGTTACATAATGCCGGCATTTATTTAACGGTTGTTTGAAACCGAATTTGAACAAAATAATACATTACTTTTTTACTTTATTTGCATGAACTGAATTAAAAAGTATTTTTGACATACAGAAATTCAGAAAACTTAACAAAGTATAACAAATCACAGCTCGGGTTGAAATATTTATTTGCAATGCCAAAAATCTGCACAATAGTATTCATGAATACTGAACTACAAAAGAACTCCATTTGGTTGGTCATTTGATTAAGAAGATACAGATCAAAAATATTCTTCATGAATATTTGGTTTTAATCGAAAGGAAACAGTATCAACAAATTCAATTTTTAGGTTGTTTATCCCTATTCTACATAACAAGTAATAATTTTTAATTAAACCGAGGAACTGGCTAAAAAGGCAAAAAATCTCAACAACTCAGCCCCCTTCACTCTTGAAGATGGTAATGCCACTGCCAGATATAGAGTCAAATCTGTTAAGAAAGACCATCAGATATGTGAGATTGATGCATACAGAGAAATTACAAAGACTATTACTTGAATGAGAGCCTACCACTTTAGGGGAATGAAAATCAACGAAAATGGTACCAAATCATATAGAACTCGTAGAAAGTGCCCCGAAAAGCAGCTTGCTCCAGAACACATCTTCAGCTGTCCGGAAACAGTTGCAGCTCTGCAAAAGCTTGGGGAAATTTCCTTTCCAGGGAGAGATGTATTGTGAAAAGACAGTGGAGCTGGCAAAAGCTGTGATTTCCACGTATAGATCCATTTGACTTTTCAAAGGACATGACACCAACAAACCAACCAAGTAATAATTTTAACTGGAGGATGTTTAATTCATGCTAACATTTCTCATCAAAAAGCACATCCAATTTTATTGCCAAATTTTAGTCTGTCTGATCTTATCAAGGATGTTTTGAAAGATTAAAGCGTGGAATTGAGGGAGAAACACCTGTCTATCTTAGAAAAAGGCATAGAGTTCGAGATCCGGACAGATAATAAAGAGTGATGTATATATAAACGAATTTATGCCAGAAATTGTGGGAAAAATCAGCGATTCAGATTCTTGCTCACATTCAGCTGAAAATATGTCAGACACATGTCCGTTTCAAACAAACGGACTGGATTATTTTGAGCCGTTATACATTAAAGATCCATTCACTACTAAGAAGACTTGGAAATTGCTCTTCAGTCGGTGTCATAAACAGAGCGAAACATTTGGAACTAACACGAGACCATTCAGACCTGTCTACAAACATTAAAAAAATTGTGGAATAGAGAGGCATTTGCAGCACAATCTTTAGTGCAGATATTGCAAAATCAAGTTATTAATCTGCTTTAGAAATTCAAAAATGGCGAAAAAGTACAAAATGTGTTTGGAACGTTATCTATCGAAAGGTAAATGGAAATGCATAGTCAAAAGAGCTACTTGCTAGAGTGGTTTCTGAGAGCGCTTAATCAGGTCACTTAATTGGTCTCTGAGAACATTAGTTCCTTTTAAGGAACTCAAAAATACTTTGATTGAGTCTGATGCGATTATCGAATCGAGGTCTCCCTCTTATATTTTATCCAAACGAACTTAAACTAATGCATCATTTAGGGTATTTATTCAACGAACAAAGATTACTTATTCTTCCTTAGGCAAGTAAAATATTACTTTACCTGAATCCAAACTCCTAACGGTAAAATGATGATTACTCATTCGGCTATGAAAAACATGGAAATCATCCTATTTTCTTGAGCTTAGGTCAGCTGATCCATCATGATCTGTCAACTGTCTAAATAATGTCTAGAAAATACGACGGTTTTGATAAGCGATGATACGCACTTGTATGCGGGTATGGGACAATGTAACAAAGCTGCGTCCTTGACGTGATGGCTGCATCCATGAAAGCATTTGAAGACTCCCGAATTGAATTCTCATTAAGAAAGTTCTGCAGCTGATAGGTTCTCTACAAATGGTAGTCATCACTTAAAGATCTTTCCTTCTTCTGACGAACAGTCGGTTCTGGAGGATGATACAAACTGCATGCTAGATGCCTCTGGGGAGCGCAAGAACTGTACTTATTTTTATAGTCAGCTTTCATATTGTAAAGCAAGAGTGGTATATCGTTATACAATGTATGTAAGATATCCACCATCATCGTGAAATGTAAGGGATTAATATATCTAAAGCTAAGACATGATATTTGTTTAATTACTGTTTTACAGAAGCTCAAAATGTCAAGAAGCAGGTAGAACATATTTTCCATTTATATTTAATATTGCGATAGTGAATTTATTTTATTGATGGAGGTATTGGAATTCAAGGAAAAAGTAGCTTAATATTTGTATACAACTTAGTTGCAAGATGCTACGGCAAAATGTACACTGCTGCTACAAAGTGCACCACCATATTGAGATTTAAGTTCTTTCAAACTTCTGCTTCCTCGATTACCTGTGACTTTTGAGAAACGTTGCGCTTAACTGCAGACACAAAGAGAAATTTTGAGGGTTGGAAAACTTTCTGAATATTCAGTGAAATCATATAAGATGATCATCTATTATTCTTCGAAAAACAAATTTACCAGTGCCATTTGCGAATACCTATTACCCTTTCTGGGGTCAGGAAAAGGTATAAAATGTTTATTCTAACAGTGCTGAAGGTGGCAGTTAGAAAATGTGGTTCCTTTCACGTACGCATGAAAATATGGCAATGGATTTTTGAATGCAGCGCAGGAACTTCAGTAAGAAGACTTACGTGTGAAAAGGAATATGATAATTGTATTGCTAGGAGAATGATAAACGTCACATGAAAATACGAATATTCATAATATGAAAAAGGATATTGTCAGGGAGAAAAAGGCCTGAAATGTCGACCAGAAAAAAACATCTACGATGCCGAAAGCAATGGTATAAAAATCTCTCAAACTGCTGTTCGGAATAAACTTACGGTTTGATATTTGGATTCGCAAAGAATAATAATTAATAATGATAATATAATAATGTGATAAATATATCAGAAACGAATAACACTAAACATCAACATCTGCCAAAAATAAAGCCTGATTTTTTTTTTACTGAATTTCTTTTTCGAGACACGGGTATAATTTTGAACTTTATTATAAGTGATGATTATAGGATTAAATTCAAATATAAATACGAATTTTGCGCAAGTTATGGTTCAAGTTAAATTTCAATTAAATTAATTCATAAATCATAGCTAAAAATAATATCCTAGCTAGTTTATTTAAATTTTAAGAGTTAAAAAATACTCTAAATCCTATATTAAATACTGAAGTTATTTGTTACTCAGTAAGCTTACAGCAAAATATTGTCCTTTCAACAATTGCTCAAATCAGTTTCTGTTTCAATACGGTAATAATTACATAAGTCTTGAATCGTCTGATGGATCTGAAGTTACAATTTTCTCATAATGTTTATGTCATCAGTACAGTCTAAAATTTTGTTTGCACACTGAGGACTGCCAAGAATACATTTAATTATATTAAGAATGAATTGCTTTGTTTGCTGAAAGACTAATATTTATAATGAACGTCTTTCATTTCTACAGTATAACTATCTTGCACTGAAATTAATTATTAAATATTAATTATAATCATGCATGTAAATAAAAGATATCAGTTGTTTTATGTAAATCTTGCTAAAAATGTATGAGTTACTTGCAGAATTAATTTCTCTACCTCCATTTATAATTAATGTCATTCACGACAGGATTATTCATATATAATCATTAGCGTTAAATTTCGCAAATTAAAGCATTATGCTTAGAGTTTGAAAAATTCATAGCTTAATTATCAATGCAGCTACAAAAATTTGAATTATGGCCTTTTTAAAGTTTTTCTTGTGACGTTTTAATTTTCCATATTTATTTACTAATTCGTAATTTATTATTTAAATATTGTGTGTCCAAATTAAGAGTTATTGATCAGTTTTGTATATTTATGTTGTGTACTGTTTCAATCGAATAGACTGAGTAGATTAATAATAGTTTAAATATTAAGAATTAAAGAAAAGCAGCTAAAAATTATAAAACAATTGCTAAAATTTAATCAGACAGTTAAAAGCAAAAAGATGAGTATTAATGTTTCCTCGTGCATTTAGACTTATTATTTAAACTGCTCTGTGTCCTTTCAGATAAAGGAACTATTCCTAAGAAAGATGAGTTTTTTTTGTACAAAATTACTTGTGTATTAGTAACATAAAAATGACATTGATTTATAGAGTCATGGACCTTTCTTTTATAATCTCAATTAAACAAAGCTATTCACTAGTTTTTTAGACACTTTAATCATTTCGTAGGTTACCACTCCTGTCAAAATAGAAAGTATTGTTATTTGAGAGAAATATTCATTGCAAGCTTTGTGCGCAAGCCATTCTATGAAAGACAAGAAAACTCATAGTCGTACCTTGAAAAATTTAATTTTTTTTTTACTAAATGACTTAAAACGTTTATATGGGACGTTAATTTATAATGAAAAAATATCTTAACAATTTTTTGCTATAATTAAGAGAAGCATTCTTTGCAGTCTTTATGAGGTCCTGTGAAACATTGTAAGTTTTCCTTATTAAAACAATCAACATATTACAATGTAGTGTTAATTCACAATGATATAATAACGTAGTAATATGCTTTCTACCGTTTTCCTTTTCTTTATTGATAAGCTCAGTTGCAATATAAAATTCAAAATTCATTTCTGTTTATAATTTCTGGAGGACCAGTTTTCAAGTCGTAATTGTTTCGCTTAAAATCTTCGCAGATATTAAACAAAAATCCACATACTATGACGTGCCATGATCAGATCTCAGATTTCTTTTAATTTTATGACATTTGCATTTAAAAAGAAATTTAACAATTAATTAATTGTTATTTAAATTTAGCTGTTAAAATTCTTGAGGTATTGTATTATTTGAACTTTTCACATTCCTTTTTTTAGTCCAAAAGGGACGTTAGTCTGGAACGGGATATTAGCGTTGAAACGGCATTTTGCGTTGAATCACTAAAATCCGCTCATCAGGTTTTTGCCACCAAATATTATAGCTCTGTATTATATTCACAAAAAGTAAATTGAAGAATATGTATGAATGCATGCATGTTCCTTGCAATGTGAAAATCACAACGGTATCTAGAGCCCTCAAATTTTGAAAAACGTAGTGCTCCATCCAAATATAGACACCTGGAAGTTTCAATTGTGAATTTCGAATTTGGTATATTATCTGTTTCACATTTTGTAAAACTTTAACGAATTGTTTATTAAGAAATTCAATGATATCAAACAGAATAGTGGCAACACTCTATGAAAAATGTTTCTATCCCCAGCGTGCGAGACTGTTTAAAGATACCAGAAGGAAATCCGCCAGATGAACTGGCTGAGGCTAAAGCAAAATGTGTAATGCAATGATTGTTATGTAATACATACTTATCTTAATTCAGTATCAGTAACTGAAGTACACTTATCTTAATTGTAATGATTATCATAATTCTGTTATCAGTCATAAAAGTTATTAATTTGATTTTATTAGTTGATATTAAATTTCGCCTTGTTGAAAAGTAATTGTTGTCAATTTAATTTTGGCAGGTTTGGTTAACTCCGAATTTAATTTGCTTATGTTAATTTTTCTTTTATCCTTAAGGTTGTTTGGTTAACCATTTAATTTCATTTTTTAACTCTTAATCTTAACTTGGTTTTTATAATGTTTGTTTAATGCTTAATCTTCACTTGTTTTTTTAATGTTTAATTTCTGGTTAGGTTGACTCTTAAGGTCATTTTCACTTTGAATTTTAAAGATTTTTATTTTATACAAGTTGGTATATAAAGTTTAATACGTTTGTTAACGTACCTCTCTTTATGGTAAAGTTTGAATCGATATTTTCTAACTCTGTGGTAAAGTCGTTTATGGTGTTATAGAAACATTCTGAAGAATCATGAATTTCGCTATGTAATTATTATATTTCAAATTTAGAAACATTCTTAAGAAACATGAATTTCGCTGAGTAATTTTTATATTTCAACTGTAGAAACATTTTTCTGTATTTAATTTAATTGAAATAATCAAGTGCCAGATTTTGCAATTCATTTTCTTAACTTATTACTTTGTGATGAAAACCAACTTATAGACTTGTTTTGGAAATTCCCTGGAGAAAAATTACCTTCCGATTCTCCGAATGCTTATCTCTGCCGGACAGTGGTCTGGAAAATTTCCTTAACAAAGTGCAAATCTGCACCCTGCTTCAAAGTGTTTTTTTTTGTATGCAGCTACGCCACGCCGGGGTTTTGGCATTGGGTGATTTGGAGTCAGTTAGGTTTCCACAATGCTAGGGTTGCCTTGCAACTGGCGACTTTTGGAACTTCAAGCATCACCAATCAAGGGTACTGGCGAGAAGATGAAAAAGAGCCTGCTGCGGTCTTCGGAAGGAGGATTTTCGAAAGTTTTTGCCAGACAGGAAGCAGTAGCTGAGACCGAGTATTTGTCTGTCGAAGGTAAACCTGGAGAGAATGCCCAGAGAAACTGTCGGAGGGAAGCCATGGAGAGGGAGAACGCCTGATACAGAATTAGAATTTGTTTCATTATTGTTTTTAAAGATTTTCTACCACAGCAGGGGGAAAATGTGTTCCATTCAAGGAATCCTAACGTGTGTCCATATTTGAAAATTAATCTGGGTGAAGGCTACCCCTAATGTATTAACTTTTTGTTAAGGTACGTGAATTGTTTTCTTTTTGTTTCTACAGACTATGTGCCACCACTTAAAAATGTAATATGTTAAACAAATATTGTTGTTGGGTACGTTTCCGTTTTTCAAGCCATTGTTCCGGCTTTAATCACCAGATGATTTCTTGTGTACACTACCCGAAAAAATGTTGTAGAAATTTGTTGTTAAATACAAAATAAAAGTTAAGATTAGTCTACTTAATCTTGTTTGTTTCACTCATAATTTAGAACACTGGATCCATTAAATTAAATTAAAACTTGAACTGGTTATTATGACTTTCCCAACAACGCATAATTATGAAATATTATACTTGTTGCATTATCTTTATGGTATTTGCAACTATATTTGTTGATACTCATTTAACTTACCTATATGTTGCTTTCAATGTTTATCACACAATTTCACCCTTTGCAGTATTTTAGTGTTGATATGATTTAAAAGTTGGTTTACACGATCACGGCACTCATGAGTAATGAGTCAATGACGTTAAAGGCTAAAAAAATACCATAACAAATGTATAAGTTCTTTGTGCACTTGAAAAGAAAGTATATAAGAAAAAAACATTTCGATATGAATGGATTCAACTTAATCTTTCCAAGCAACAAACCAACTGGTAAATAATTTTTTTGCTGCCAAACTAGGAAGCAAAACCTTTTGGCAATTCAGGTTAATACGTACACGTTTGACTTCATGATTTAAATTTAATGTAATATAATAACGTTTCTCAATAGCAATAGAATAATTAACATGACAATAACATATCGTACCAATTATTCTAACCTCAAATAATAAAGTTACCAATAACAGCTGTTTATTTAAAATGCTGGCTTTAACCAAACAGTTTCGACATATAGTGACGTCACATGCAAATTTAAAAATTTATTATCAACACACTCTACAAATTCACTCTACAGTCGGAATACTTTCCGAGATAAAGTATTTTTATCTCCATTGACTCCCGAGACTGTTGCCACTCAGAGAAATAAGTGCGAAATTTTGTGAAACAGTTCTTAATTAATATCTCCACTGACTGAAATCATACGAAGATGAGAATATCGAACTGGTTTCTCACGAACGTTTTGAATCCGGAGAGGCTCTCTCTCGACACTCAATTCCCCGCCGTTCCGGAGGAGATCATATTACAAAAAACAAACAAACGAGCACTTTATTTTTAAAGGTATAGATGCTATTTTCAAATATTTTTTTACTTTGCCGTTCAATCAAATTCCATGCGACGTAAACGTCAAGAACGTGGTAATTAATAGATAAATTATGCACACAAAAGGTTAATAATAAAAAGACAAAAAAGTATGATGCCATCTTGCTAAGGAAACTGACATTCATATGATGAAGAGAAAAGACTTAAAGAAATAAGAAAAATGAATACCAACAATTAATGTTGCATTGGGAATTCTAAACGTATACTGGTTGTCACCTTCAAATGTTTTATAATTTTGCTGTTGAATTGTATATGGCATTAGTAAGAAGAAAATGGTGCTTAATAATAAAACTAAAAAGGCAAAATAAAGTTAGTAGGCGTGAGTGTAACTGTAGACTGGTAGACTGCTAGTTAAGCGAGAGCCTAAAACGACCTTAACAGACACATTTGGTCGACCGTCAAAATCTGAAAACTTTCAGAATTTGTTTTTTAGAGTTAATGTTTTAAACTTCAAATTTCGTTTTATGTCAGCTTTGTGAGTTCTTTTGTTCGTGAGCTCTGAGTTAATAAAAATATACAATCAAAAACACTGACTATAACTCTCTTTCTTCTATAAATAGGACGGAAGAATCAGTTAGAATATAGCCTCTAACGCGTTTCTTTACGTTACACTATATATATATTAT
>KK114287.1:562450-618271 GCA_000611955.2 Stegodyphus mimosarum
ATATATATATATATATACTTAGGTAAAATATAATCTTGTGAAATAAATGAGAGCTAAAAATATATCAACTAAGATTACGGAGGAAATAAGCAAAAGGAATTCTAAATTCATTCCGTTTCAAATACACCTTCACTACTGATCGTACAGCAAAGATCATTCTGAGTTATTATCTTATTCAACGAAAGCTAAAATAGGAGATCTCTCCTTTAGCCCAAAATGTGGTGCTCATGAGAAAACATTGGCAGTACACGCTGTCGTGTTATATGTCATTTTTGCAAACGACTGCGGAATTTTTCCGGAAATTGGGAGATTGGCAATTTCCGGAGTGCTCCGTTATATCCTGGCCGGAAGATATCCAGATGTCCAAGTTTCCTTCCCGGTATTACGGAGCGCTGTACGGGGGATTATGTTTCATATTTGTTTTTACCAATCTAAGATTTGATCCCTAACCGGAGATATTTCCCTTACTAGATCATATTACAAAAATGCAGCTCTTCTAACTAAAACAACAAATGCTGTTTTACAAAGTAAATGTTTTAGCGCAAAGTCCTTTCTGTCCCCAGGAAGGAAAATAAGGACGTAATATTGAACATAAGACAGGTATAATCTTTATAGGTATTAATTTGAATTCTGAGACTTAACAAATGACATTCCCTATAAGTAACGTCCGTTTATGAAGTCATTAATCTACGTAGACTTTTTAATTCTAATCAAGGCATTGTAATTTTGATAATTTACACCTGGTTTTTATACTTTTAGCAGAAAGGGAGTTAGCCCAGAAAGGCTAGCAATTCGCTTTGGTATTTTGTGGCTTTTCACTTTTCAAATTGGTGCCACCAAATATTATAGCCCTACATTCTATTTAAAGAAATTAAATAACAAAAAATCTGCATCACTGTATGTATGTTTGTCGCACTGTGAGAAAACAACGTTACCAACAACGGTACCAAATTTTGAATAACGTAGCATTCCACTCAAATATGGACATCTATCTGGAACACTAAATTTGGAGATTGGTACTTGTTTCATTATCTGTCTCGCATTTTGTAAAACTTTAACGAATTTTTAATTAACAAACTCAACGATTTCAAAGCGAACAATGGAAACATTCTACGGGAAAAAAATTAATAAATAAAAGAATTTGAAAGCTCTCAGATTTTATATTACGCGCGAGGGCTTTTGTTAAACGTTTTGGGTGTTACACTTATATATTGAGTATCCTGTTCTTCACACTTAAACCATAATTCAATTCAACAGCTATATTACAAAATAGTTTAAAAAGTGCATATCTTTAGAATTTCGATACACAGTTAGTTTTTTTTTCTGTAGAATGTTGCTATTGCTTGCTCTAAATCGTTGATTTTCTTACTCAAAAGCTCATAAATGCTTTACAAAATATGAAAAAATTCCAAATTCCAAAACTGGGCTTCCACATGTTCATATTCGAGAGGAGACGTACATTATTTAAAATTTGATGGCCCTAGGTACCGTTGTTTTATCACAGTACGACAAACATACATATATTTATCTCAATAGCCCTTCTGGGCTAACGCTTTTTGGGTTAAATAAGCACCTTTATCTCCAGTGTTCGAGACTGTGTATCGGAAATTCTAAAAACATGCTCATTTTAATTTATTTTGTAATATTGCTGTTGAATTCAATTTTATGGTTTTAGCGCAAAGAACACGATATTTAATAAATAATGGTAATACACAATCTGAAATCTTTTAGAATGTTCTTTTTTATTTTTCAAAATTATTTTTAAATTGTTGGAAACTAAAGTCCTGAGAAAGTCGAGCGAATGTAATAAGAAATCAGAGATGTGATTAAAAGTTAAATAAATAAAAAAAAATCTGAAAGGTTTCAAATTTTAAATTGCGTCCAAAGGGGCATGTTTTAACGTTTTCTGTGTTACCTTTATTTATTAAATATCACTTTCTTCGCACTTGAGCCATGAAATTCAGTTCAACAGCAATATCGCAAAATAATTTAAAATGAGCATATCTTTAGAATTTCCGATACACAGTTCCGCGCGCTGGAGATAAAAAGGTTCTCTTTTTTATCCCCGCAGAGTTTTGCCATTGCTCGCTTTTAAATCATTGAGTTTGTTCATCAAAAATTCGTTTAAATTTTATAAAATATGAAACAGATAATAAAACAAATTCAAATTTGGGCTTCCAGATGCGCATATTCGGGTGGAAACTTGCGTTATTCAAAATTGGATGGCTCTAGGTACCGTTGTTTCATCCCATTTGGAGAAATATACATATATTTTTGCAGATTCTTCATTATTTAATTTCTTTAATTATAATCCAGGGCGATAACGTTTGGTGGCAGCAATTTGAAAAGTGATACAACCGTTTATATGATTCAACGCAAAATCGCAAAACGAAAACAATATCCTTTCAGATATAAAACTCTTTTGGTCTAATAAATAAATAAGGCTTATTGATTCCTAAGCTTTACATTTATTCATGTTAACATAAGTTTTAATATTTGTTAGCAAAGTCATGTAGGTGTCTTATTGCGTAAAGTGTTTAACGTAAAATGTGTTAAATGGAAAGATTTGACGGAAGATTCCAAAGACAAATTCTATCATATTTGATAGATTAATATATATGATAACTATTTAAAAATTTCTTCCTGCAGCTTTAAAGAAACGTTGGGTTAATTTAACAAATCTCTCGAACAACGGGGTATAACGTTGTCAGTGATTACTAGTTTCGCAGCAGATTTCTATGGCTATGATGGGTATTTTATTTTCTCGTTTCACAACATTAAGCTGAATGATTTAGCCATGTTTGTTAACGATCATATTTTTCTTCAGCTAGAGTTTTCCACTATATTTACGTCTCTTGTAGGTACAAAGCACTAAATATCTCGCTAAAACTCCCTAAGAAAAGGGCTTGGGGAAAAGCAGGGGATTTTCTTTTTGTTTCTCACTTTGGGGCAAATGTTATTGAGGCCTGGCTCCTTAACGACTTCACTAAATGAGGTGAAACTCTTTCATTTGGGAGTGATTTCTGGGAAAAAGCAGCGCAGTTCCTTCCGCCGATTCGATGGTTATGGTAGGCCGTTTCTATCTGCGGGGGGCCTTTGCTTCCTTTTATCCTTCTTTTCTTCCTTTATTTCGATTTCGTCGTTTTACGTCATCGTACTTTTCTTTGGTTTTCTTTTTCCGCGCCAATGTGAGCTTTCATCAACTTCGGGCTCGAAATTGTTTTTTCGTGACGAGAAAAGCAACGGCCCTGGTTCCATTGTTTCCCTTCTAACCGCACTCAAAGGCGTCAGACAGAAACAATTTTTCTTTTTTACTCTCCATCCTGCTCCTTTCTGTAAAAGCGAAATTGCGTCGGCGTAACTTAAAAGTAGATGCAAAAAAGTCTGGAAGAAAAATGACATATGCTGATCAAGGTTTCTATTTGCAAGAATAGTTTTATTTAGAAGAATAGTTTTTAAAATGTTTCAAGGAATAAATGAATGATAGTAAAGCCAACGAAAAAACATTTTACCGAAATTAAACCACGTAACGAACGTTTCTGTTATTATTTCTAAGCTTATATTATTTACTTAGAGTAAACTTAGAAGTAATGTATTTCATATATGGGAAGAAAGTAATCAATCTGAATTTAAATACGACTGGTAAATCATATCTGCAGTTGAAAGCGAGCATTTCATTGGAATGGAAAGAAATATATCATGCATTGATTTAATTATATCATGAAGCTGATTGAATTGCATCTTCATTTTCTTCTTAAGAACTGATATATATCTAATGCATATAAGAACATAGATTATGCCCCATGTTAAACGCGCTTTCTTGCGTGCTGCAGTGTATGGGACGCAAATAGAGGATCTTCTAGCATACAGACCTATATCATGAAACTCTAAATCGGCTGACTGAAACTCTTCTAGTGGCAACATATAGTTCACATGAGAGCTGTGAAGCTGCAGCAATCTTGTTTCGTAGTGCGGAAAGTGTCAAATAACAATACTCATTCATCGTTGCGGATCTCTGTTGACCTTGTCCAGGTCTCGATATGGATCAAGTGCCCTGAAACTGTTTCCGCAAACTTCAGATGAGACTGGGAGTTACACTGAGCTCTGTAGCCAACTGCGCTTTTGACTAACCTTCTTCCAATTAACTAACTAGTCTCCATCTCATTCCGTCATTCATACGTTCCTGACTGCTTATTTTACCTAATATCTTTATTTCCCCAACACTTGCCCAACATAAACGGGCATCTCTGTTTCCTCGGGTCAAAGGGACACAAACAACTGGTCATCTTGCATGCAGACCTGTATTGTGCGGGCGTCTGCGCACTGTGGTAGCTGAGATTCCTGTTTATGTTGTCACTAAATGATCTGCCATGAGCTGAGGCACAGTAATGTTATTCCTCCTTCGGGCCAAAAGAGCTAAATAACTGTCTCCCGCAGGTGTTTAACTCTAGATCTGCCTGGAAGATGTCTTCCAGACACAGAATCCTCTGATTCAAACTTATTGCATAGTTGGTGGACCATACTACGTGAGACATTGAGATGTTTAGTAGCATCAGCTTCTGATGTCCCTATTTCAATCCATCCTATCGTCCGCTACCTCAATAGATCGGGCACATGACTTCTCCTGGACGTTGATAGATACTTAGACATAATTTGCAGATTTTTCTGATTCTGCGTACGAGTATATTTACCTTTGATGCATTTTTTAAATTATTTTAGTTATGTTATTTTAATTTTCAGTGCATGTTGGCAGTAATGATGATGGTTCTAATTTTAATATTCTTTTATTCTTTTATTAAAGGATTCAATAAAGTGAGACATAAAGTTCGCTAAAATTTTGGATTTTACCTTTTCTATAAAACATACATACTAAAAGGGAGCTTAGAAAGTTTCATGACAGTACTAAAGGAACTATGTTATGCAATCTAGAGAATTTTGCCTCGAACCATTTTCTTGGTTCCAGACAGAATATAAAATTTTTAGTATAAACATAATTATTAGGTATATGAAAACTTTTAAGGTATTTGTGCTTGATCAAGAAAGAAACATTTTAAGTCCCAGATAATAACGTTAGAATAAAGTTTATGAAATAGTAATGCATGGCGTTCCTTTCAAAAATTCTTTAGGTACCATAGGTTAATACAAACAAATGTATTTCAAAATATTCGTCACTATATACTTAAAATGTATATTCATTTTATGAGTAAAAGATCATTCTTGCAAATTTTTCGACTACAAATGTCATTTTAAAATCTAAATGTAATCAATCATACTAAAAAAAAACTCATGTATTTTATCTTTGCCATATTTTAATTACAACTACAATCTAATCACGTTTTATTTCATGCGATTTTTGCTTCTCGTCCCAAAAGTTTGAAGAAATACGTCGCGAATGATCACGATTTCAAGATTTTCACTCCTTCTTCAGATGATTCTTCATTACATTCACTTCGAATGGCAGCACCAGATTTTAAATAATTACCCCTCCAGCAAATCCATCTTATTTATGTCTGAATATGCCACCTCGAACACTATCTAGAGCATTAAATTTGATTTAGAATCGCCGTAAAGATGCAAGACCGTGAATTTTCTCCGAAATTAACCGTATGCGTGCTTGGAGTAATAAAGGCTGCACAAGCACGAACTAGAAAATCCAAATTGTTTAACCATTGTTTTATCGATGAATGTGAGACGCTGGGGGAATTATCCTGAATGGTGCCACATTTGAAGTTGGATCCATCGCTATGCTTTCTCGCCAGCGCATCCCTAATGTTACTCAATAGTGATTTATGTCTTTTAAGTTTCCCTTCCTCGTAGACGCGCCTGCATGGCAGAAGGCGTTGCTTCTAAAATCATTAAGAGTGAAAGGAATGTTTTGAATTGAAAATATCACGAAAATAAAAAAAAAGTAATTGTGTAAATTATTTTCCCATTTTCGACCGAAAAGATTATTTTAATTTAAAAATAGAATAGAGCAGAATTGGCCTGTATTTGTTCCCCTGAAAATAAATAAGCTCGTTAACAAGTGCATTTATTTTGAACGCTAGTTTTGAAATTCTGATATTTATAAAAAAAATCATAAATATCAGGTCCCACCGACATTTTAAAGAAACTTATATTTATTAATATTTTCAAAAATGTTACAGTTTTTCTGCTTTTAATCTGTATATATAAAGAAGATTGTCTGAGTGTTTGTTTGCTGTTAACTCAGTCACTACTATAGCTTTCGTTACTAAACTTTCTACAGTTCTTGACTGAGTTCTGGAAAAGGTCCAATTTCACATTTTTCCAAAAAGAAATAAGTGAATCAGAGATATTAATTAAAAACTCTGAAAACGCTAATTTTTGCCCTCATTTTTCCGAGTGGCAACAGTTTCGCACGCTGGAGATTAAAATCTGCTTTATTTCGAAAAGTGTTGCCACCGCTCACTTTCAAATTGTAGAATTTGTTAAGAAGAAATTCCTAAGTTTTACAATGAAATAAAAATAGCATTGGCAAACATTACATACATTATTCTCAATTCCAAAAATTCGTGGGAAACCGTTTCGACTATTCGCATATTTTTACGACCTTAATCAGCCGAGATATTAATTAAAAACTCATTTTTCCGAGTGGCAACAGTCTTGCGTTTTGGAGATAAAAATACTTTATGTTGAAAAGTGTTACTACCGCTCGCTTTTCAAATCGTAGAGTTTATTAATCAAAAATCTGTTAAGTTTTATAAAATCTACCGATATAAAGAAGAATGCCTGTTTGCGTGTTTGTTTGATTGTTCGCGTTATTTATTATTTCTTATTAATTATGATAATTGTTTTGCTACATTTAATCGATTAAAATTGAGTATAGGTGAAATATTGGATGGAACTTGAGCTTTTGCGATCTTTTGATTAGAAAGACGAATATCATTGAAAACTGCGCTCCGTTGTTGCTTATACTATAATGAGAGAGAATTAGTTTATTTTTCTATCGAGATTTTTTATGTGGGTTCTTTATCGCACCACACTGAAATGAGTATGAATCATATTTTTTTGCATCGTTATTAAAGAACGATTACAGGGGTATCGTTTTCTCTGTTGTTAGATACATTACTCTCAATCTAACTTAACTAGCATCGGATGTTTCCCTAGTTTAAAATATAAATAACAAATTTACAGCTCATATAGTTTTGCTGATCTATTTTCTTTCCTTAAGGAAATTTTCGCGAGTTTTAATAAAAGCAATATTTCATATTATTTGCCTCTTTAAATATCAAAACTATTGTTAGATTATAAAAGTATTTCATCGGGAGAAATTCTATGCCCTACTGTAAGAATTTAAATTTATCTTTGAAGTACCAGAGGGTCTATTGGCAATGCGGGAGGTTTTCTCTACGCCCCGGTGCCTGTGGAGCAGCTTTCTTACCTGATATCGGTGGTGTCATGCTTGTCGGGACGGAAGAGACGGGACTCAATACGTTATTGGAAAATTTAATCCTTTATTATAAAAGCACGACTTTTATATACAATATTTACATGAAGTTGATATTATTATATGATTAAAGAAAATAACTCGTAAGAAACACAGGTGTTCAATACCTTACAAATGAAATCAGCCATGCTAGTTAAAACCGAAACTCTTAACTCAGGCGTACACGCCCTACCACGCTTTCACCAGACCACTCTCGTCTGCCTCACTTGCTGGAATCTTACCGCGAGGCCGGCAGCTGATTGGCTCACCGCAGCCAGATACATGACAGGTGGTTTAAAAAAAAAAGAAACATTAATCACAATTGGAGATCTTGCAGCAATATTGACAAGCTCATAGAAAGAGATGACACTAAAAAGTCGAAAATAAAATAATGGTTACGATATTAATCTCATCGTCTTAGTACCGTCGTCGATAGGTCGCCATAAATTCATTATATTGCATCAAATTATGTACTTCATTGCATAACAATAAGGAATTTTCATGTACCCCATACTCGCAGCTTTTCAGAAAATTCTATAAATGAGCCGACATCTTTATGCAAATAAACAACTGTTCGCCAAGATTAAGACCTTCACATGGGTGTCCAGGCAGCTCTGATGAGGGTTGCATTTTTCATGCTACCGAAATTTATAATAGTGCCAGCATATTTTTATGATGTTATGGCAGGGCAACAGTATATCTTGATGAAAGATGGTCAATTTTAAAAAGGTACTGGCACCTTTGTGCATGTCTGAGACCCTTCTCCAAGATTAACACCTTAACATAGGCGGTTCTTTCTTCACGAAACTGAGCTTAATAATGGTGCCAGCACACTGTTGAACCTCCCGCATTGGTTAATCTGATTTGTTCCAGTCTTCTTCCATACTGCAACATGATGTTTGTGGTTTTCAGATCGCATCTTCTTCAGGTTTTAACAAACAAGCATTCCACAAAAGATGTCCGTCACAGAACCATCTGGGATGATTATGAATGGAATCTTATTTATTTAGACATAATTATTATTGTGTATTTGTAGTGAATAATTCAATATTGCTTAAGTAATGAAAATAATTTTTAGTTTGCTACATTTATTGTTCTGCTTCAGATTAGAATTTTATGTGTTAGAATATTAACATGCTTAAAATCAACCTTCATAACATAAACTATACAACCACATCCTTAACTGTTGTTCAATAACAATTCATCTATATAGCTTTGTATTTTAAGAGATGGTAATTTTCTGCTTTTTAAGGGTATTCGCGTTATTGAATAATATGCAATAATAAAAATTATAGATAGTCTGTAGTCGATGTGAATTTATATGAAATTGTTCAGGATATAAATGAATTTATAAACCTCTGATTTAAAACAATGCTTTAAACTTACTACGTTATTAACAATGAAAAGCCATCTGTCTATTATTATACAGTTATGAAAAATTTAGAAGTTGCATAAGGCAGTTTCTTTGGTTACATTGTAAAACACTCGATAATGGATTATTTTAGTACGAATTTCACATCTGGATAAACAGTACTTTGTATACACTAAATTTATAATTTTAATATATGAGAGACAAATATTTAAATATTTATGTCAGCAAATTTTTAGACTTAAGAAAATCCAAAAAACATAAAATATGTTTTTAAAATAAAATCTGAAAGCTTCCATACATTATACTACGCTCAACGGGGTATTTTTTAAACTTTTTGTATGTTACCTGTATTTATTCAATATCATGTACTTCGCACTTAAGACATACAAAATTCAATTCAACAGCAGATCACAAAATATTTAAAAACAGCACGTCTTTTGAATTTCCCATGGACAATCTTGCGTGCTGGCGATAAAAATATTTCTTTTCGTGTAGTGTTGTCATTGCTCGCTTTGAAATCAATGAGTTTATTAATCAAAATTTCGTTACAAAGAATGAAAATATTTTACAAAATACGAAACAGATATTAAGCACATTCGAAATTCAAAATTTGGGGGTCCAGATGCCCATGTTACATTATTCAAAATTTGATGGCTCTAGGTACAGTCTTTTTTTCACAATGCGAGAAACATGCATACATTCATGCAGAATTTTCATGATTTAATTTATTTAGATAGAATACAGGGCGATAATATTTGGTGGAAACAGTATACAAAGTGATTCGTCGTTTATAGTGAAACGCAACAAAATGCTGTTTTGACACTAATAGCACTTTTGGGATTATGTTGCTTGGAGGGAAAAAAAGAACTCCGCACAATAAACTCATCGACGGAAATGTTTTACATTATATTATTTTTAATAAGGATTATAAGAAGAGTTTAAATGTCGTGAAATAAGTTGCACTCAACAAAATAATTGAAAAAAAAAATAGCTCTTAGTTATAAGTTTAATGGCACTTGTTTAAAAATAACACTTCCCTATATATATATTTGATAAGTAAGCCGGAAAAAAACGTTAGTCTGGAGTGGGATATTTGCTCGAAAAGGCATTTCGCTCCGAATAACTATGAACAGCTGTATCACATTTCAAATTGTTGCTACCTAATATTATCACCCTATATTACATTTAAATAAATTAAATAATGAAAAACCTGTACGAATGAATGTATATTTGTCTCATTGTGAAAAACCAACGTGCCTAGAGCCACGAAATTTTGAATAACGTAGTCCTTCACCAGAACTTAAGGAGCGAGAAGCCTGAATTGTGAATTTCAAATTTGTTTTATTAAGTTTTTCACATTTTGTAAAGCTTTAACAAACTCAACGAGTTCAAAGCAAGCAGTAGCAATACTGTCCGGAATCAAACATTTTTATCTTCAACGTGCGAGACTGTCTATAGGAAATTCTAAAGATATGATGTTTTTAAATATTTCGTGATTTTACTGTTGAATCGAAGTTTTTGCGGTGTGAGCACCAATAAAGTGATACTTAATAAATAACGTAAAGTCACGAATCGTTATTAATAAAAAGACAAAATAAGCTTCCGTAAAGCCATTTTAATAAGAAAACTGATCAATGTTATGATGAACTGAGAAAAATTTTTAAAAAAATCCGAAAAATGTATGCCATATTTAACGCTGAACACATGCTGCTATTTTGCTTTTAAAACGTTTGTAATTTGGGTTGTTGAATATGAATGAAGTATGGCTTAAGCGCAAAGAAAATTGTACTTAATAATAAAGTTAAAAAGACAAAAAAAAGGATTAGTAGGAGTGAGCGTAACAGCAGACATGTCGACTGTGAAGTCAGCCAGAGCGTATCTACCTTAACAAACCATTTTGGGCAACCGTTAAAATCCTAATCCTTTCAGATTTTTTGGTTTTATTTTTTCTTATAAATATTATTAGAGTCAAATACAGCTATCAGTAACTTTTTCATGCTGTATACTTCTCTCATTGTTTTCACTTTCTAACAAGTATGTTTCTTAATGTGTCTATTTTATTAACATTCCCGGTAAAGACGCTGAACACTGGTAATTCGGTCCGAGGTTCGAATCCCGAGAACGGGCTGGCTGCATGGGCGTTTTCGTGGTTTTCCCCATATGTAACGTGTATACGAGCCAGTTTCCCTTAGAAAGTCCTCCACGAAGGCATCCTTCCCCTTAGGCAGATAGCCCTCATGTGCTTTGCCATAAATGAATAACCTAACCTAACCTGTTAACATTCCCTACCTCATTTTTGCGTGAAATAGCATAGTAATATTAATAGTAATACGTAACTGTACTTTTCTTTCGCTGCATTTTTATTGCCTTTATAGTGTCTGAACTGCATATCACGGAAACAGTCAACACAGCACACGCAAATGTACAAAAATGGGGGATGCTATTGATAAATTTCAGTAAAATGGAAAATCATTGATAATCCACCTTAATGACACTTTATGTTCATATGAAGTCACAGTGAATCCTAGGAGAAATTAAGCTTCGCCATTTAAAAGTTAGGGTTATGAATATATACATTCAAGTGTTTGAAAGATGAAAAATATATTTTCATTTAGAATTTTATGATGTGTGTAAATATCATTTTATTATTTGCAACTGAATATTTAAGGGAAAATGTTGTATAAATTTATAGGGATTTATATTAATGAATCTAAAATTTTTCAGTTAATGTCAGTTTGTGTAAACATTAAGTCAACTTGTTGTTATTTTAGATTTTCCTTGGGTTGTAGTTAGACGTCAGATAGATGAAATGAAACGTCATTGTGCACCCTTTTACGGTTGCAAAGAGGTGAGCTAGAATTTTGTATTTAATAGTGTAACCAAATAAATCCTCCGCAAATTTGCAACCTAAATAATTTCAGAAATTTCATTATAAAACTGTCTTCCTTACCACATCGCATTTCCTTTCTCTGAGGTTCTTTAAACTTATTCTTGTTATTAATTTATCTTAGTGTTTTTAATATCTTTGATTTAAATATTAAAAGAAATATATAAAATACAGGGTGTTTATAAAGTCCCGGACCCATTTTGATGTTTAATAACTCATAAAATAATAAAGATAGAATAAAATTAAAAATATAAATGGTTAGATAGACTCAAAATGTTTCATGACCCTTGTCAATGGGCTTCCACGTGTGCCCCCTTCGTCGCACGGAGATATCAAGTCGATATTGAACTTCACGCCAGGTACCGGCAATCATGTCGGCATCCACAGAGGCTATTGCGGTTGTAATTCTGGCTTTTAGGTCATCCATGTTCGACACTCTCCTCCTGTAAAAGTTGTCCTTTACAAATCCCCAAAGGAAAAAGTCCAGCGGCGTTATATCAGGTGATCTGGGTGGCCAAGGAATTGGACCTCCTCGCCCAATCAATCTTCCTGTAAAATGGTCATTCAAAGAACTACGAACGATGGTACCCCAATGAGGTGGTGCACCATCTTTTTGAAAAGGACATGCGACTGAAGATCTTCTAGTTGTGGAAATACGAAGTTTTACAACATGTCCTAAGAATACAACTGATGAGACCGTCTTTTCTGTAAAAAAGAAAGGCCCAATGACTCGGTCGTGCATTAGTCCACACCACACATTAATCTTTGGGAAATCCCTTTGTGCCTCACGGTATTCATGAGGGTTTTCGGATCCCCATATGCGCACATTATGGCGATTAACAATGCCAGAAAGATGAAAGGATGCTCCGATAGAGAACATTATGCGCTTCATAAATTCAGCAGCATCTTCTATCCTCCTTAGCATATCTGTTGCAAAGGCCATCCTGCTGCATTGCAATAGTTGCCAAATATTAAAGAGAGAAAAATGCAATTAATAAGCAGACGATATTTAGAAAAGTGCAGATATTTAGACTGGAAAATGAAATTATCTGAAATTAACTACACACGCAGATGATATTTACAAAAGTAAAGATATTCAAACCTGAAAAGGAAAATATATAAGTTATTCCATTAATAAATGCCATAAATTTGTTTATATCTTCATTATTTTATGAGTTATTAAACATCAAAATGGGTTCGGGACTTTATAAACACACTGTATTGAAAGGACACAGTTTCTTAACATATTTACTAGAATATGAAAGAACATATAAGGCGCTATTAAATTAATACATACGATTTGTTATATGTTTACGGCTTATAGTTCAGAAAAATTTAAAGTAGGCAGATGTAATATGTGACATCACATATCGCTAACATGCGATTACGTAAATCTCTCAAATGCCAAGTGGTAGTTCATTAATAATATGTCCTCATTTCATTCAAAATTTATTATTGCCTACTACAAGTTCGTAGAAAAATGCTCAGGCCGGATGAGAGATGAACAGACAGAGTTGTGGTGATTGGACCCTTAAGCCAAACAAAAAAATAAATAAACAGCCAAGGAAGCCTGTACAGGAGGAGGGAGAGATCAGGCGAAATTTTAGCTAACGCGCGAAGAACATCTTGAAGCACTAAAACAATACGCAGAAAAAATTCTAAAGGGGAAATGACTTAGGTGAGCAGGCCACGAGGTATAGGCGTAAGGACATATTCTGATTCTGTATGCAATATTATGATAAATTGACAACAAGTATGACTAACATTTCAAAGGCGAAAATTCAAAGTACTGGAGTACTCAGAGTCAGAGAAAAACACTCAGAAAATTAGTCAAGCGGAGAAACTCAGAGAAATCACATCTGCTGACTGTCTGACTGACTGCCACACTAATTGACGGCCTCTCCGACACTATTATTTATCGGGATGCTCAAGGAGAAAAGTAGACACTTCTTAAAGGGTAAAAAATCGTTCCTAAGGTTTCAAAAATGTATGTTCCAAAAGGATCAAGAATGCTGGCATTTTGGTGATAAATTATCGAATGTCGCCAGTGTGGATTTTGCGCTTATCTCTGGATAAATTTGAGCTGTTCTCGCAAATCCAATGCGAATTAACTCAGGAAGGTTATAACATGGAAAATGAAATAAGCTCATATAAACAAACTGAATGACGAACAATTCAACTGAACAAACAAAAAGAGAACAAAACCAATAAATTAAAAAACAATTATATGCAAAATATACCAAATAAATAAATTGGAATAACATAAAAATACATAAAAACCAAATTACATGCAAATAACAATAAATGTGCATATAATTTATGACAAAATGTGTAGCCCATATGCATTAGCAGAAAAGCTACTGCTTGGTTCAGAAATTTAATGTTATTTGTTTTCCATTCAACCATTGCTTAAACATGTATAGTGCTTGTTGTCTGAAACCTTGTAGAGATATTAGGCGGTTTATGGAAGCAGGAGACATGGAAATTGAGCAATGCCCTCGTCGGGGCTCGAACCAGGGACCTCTCAAATACGTGCCGAGTGTGCTGACCACTACACCATGAACACATGCTAAGTAGGCGGGAGAAATAACCTATACAGTCCCCCTTTTAAAGGCCGACTGGGGATTAGCTGACCCAGTCGCCAAATCCTGGTACTGGAGAATCCTCCTCCTTCCACCTTTTTTAGTTCGGGCGCCACTGTAGAGACACGACGTTATTTTCGATGTCAGGAAGCTGACGAAATTAGTAATGCCCTCTCCAGGACTCGAACCACGGACCTCTCAAACACGCGCCGAGCGTGCTGACCACTATACCACGAAGGCGTGCTAAGAAGGCGGGAGAAATACCTTATAAAGCGACTAAACAAACGTGGCGATGATATGCATGTTTAACGCAAACGAAATTTTCGTCATGCATTGCGCAGAATGATATAAATTAATAACTTTCTGCTAGCGCTTTAGTACATTATTGCTGTTTATTCTGTGAAATTTCTTATTCTTGTAATTTTACGTTACTTTTATTTTCCATAGATGTACTTAACATAGAATGAAATGTTTTAAGCACAAATAAAACTACGTCGTTTATTTTCCATTCAATACACTGTTTATGTATATACACAAGCGAAAAAAAAACACACAGATCGATTATAGTCTCCATTAGGCCGAATGATTAGAGTTCTAATTTCGCATATGAAACTGGAGTTTGAATAGCATAAAAATAGACATTTTTAATTTTAAAATATTTATGTGTTTTAGTTTTTAACTTCATAAAAATTCTATTGTAAAATAAGCATCAGATTTTTATTTTCCAACTATTTTAAGGTTTTCTTCTGAAATTACTAAAGTTCTCACAAACACTCTGGAAAAAAAGGGTATATTTACTGTTTTGAGGTTTCCTTCCGAAAATGCTCAAAAAAAGTTCCGAAAAGTTCTCAAAAACACGCTGATTGATAAAAGGGTATATTTATAGTTCGGAAGTACCTCTAATCTTTTATACCTATACTCTTTCTCTTCTTTTAAACATCATTATACATCATTATTTAGGCATATTTTAAGATGCAAGTACATATACATATTATGAAGTGCCAGTAAAATTATCCTTGGAAATATACGTATGGCTTCACCTGGAGGGCTTTAAATTATTTTAAACTCACCTTCACTATCTGCAGCACAAATGTCTCGCACTTTCGGTTTTCATTCGTTGGTAATTCAGAATGATGAGGCAACTAGACTAGAAACAAAAGCAAAAAAAATTAGTATAGAATATAGATTAGTTTATTTTTAATGCAGAAAATAAAAAAACTAATATTGAGAGAGATATAAACCTGACAGACATAAATAAGTAGCAAAAAGTTAATGGAAAGGTAATAATATTGAAATAACAGCAGGTAGAAATACAGTGAGAAAATAACATCTAAAATCAAGAGATTTTAACTGCAGATGTTTTTATTTGTCAAAGTATATAGAAATGGAAAATGAATTTAGGTACTATTTCAACGGCGCCTTCGAGCTTGAGCAAATACACTTTCCCAATCTCAAAACCCGAACATGCAGTGTATGACAATAACAAACTATTTTAACGCAAAAGGGAGGTTTTGCAGTGCATGGCAAACTTTATTCATAGAGACGATTGCTTTCATTTCTCATCAAATAGTCTTCGAAACCTGCTTTTTGTCCTCCTAAACTTACCAAACGTAAACTTCAACTGTAACTGCATATACTACACTACAGCTGAAAATCTCAGAGTTTCGAAATCGCAAATGAAAATTGTCTATTACTTTTATCCCAGGACTGATATTTTATGAAATATATTATCGATTACTCTAACCACGGGCTATCCGCTATAGCAACAAATTAGAATAAATATAGAATAAAAAATACAATAACTATTTCAGCAGTTCATTTCAAGTATTTAGCTTTGTAAAAAAAGAAATAAAACAAAACAATAAAAAATAATTAAAAAATCTGAATGATTTCAGAAGTTATATTATACATAAAAGGGCGTTTTATTTCCCAATTGCAAATACTTAACACCTTTCGAGAACATGTGGGCTAAAAATATTTAAAACGGCATACCTTTAGAATTTCTGGTAGACAGTGTCGCGCGCTGGAGTTAAAATGTTTTATTCCCTATAGAGCTGCCACTAGTTAGTTTCAAATTACTAAATTATTTAATCAAAAATTCGTTAACATTTTACAAAATATGAAATAGACAATAAAACAAATTCTAATTTCGGTCTTCCAGGTGCCCATGTTCGTTTGGAAGACCCATTTTATCCAAACGTTTTTTACTCTAGTTATGTTTACTTTTTCAGAGTGCGCGAAACATACATACTTTCATGCAGATTCTGCATTATTTAATTTCTTAATACATAACAAAGTAAAATGACGCTTCGAGACTAATAGGCCTTCTGGGCTCAAGCCCGTTTGGACTAAAAAAAAGATGCTATACACATTTGCTCTGCATAAGTTGCTATTGACGAAACAGTTTCTAATTACATGAGTTTCAAACAAAAGAGGTATTAAGGGCAGCTACCACATAAAGGATAATATTTATTAGAATGTTAATGTTTACCAGGGAAAGGATAGCAACCATCTTTTCGATTTCCCTATCTATGTTCTATTACCCCAACTACGTTTCGATTAGCTAAATTTCGTTCTATGTAAACGATAATGGTGAATAAAAGTCTATTTTTTACACAAGGAAATAAGTGATTCACGTTCAAGAGCAAAGTTAATTACGAGATCAATATTATTTATAATAAATTAAACAAGTGCTATATTATTTTCATAGTCTTCAAAAGCTGTGGAGGTGTAATTTAAAAAAATAAACAATACAAAAGGTATTTTGTTTTCCTCTTGATTTAAAAGTTGACATAAATATGCAAAATTATCAGACTGGTGGATACTTCTATTTAAAGAAAGTAATTATTTTCAAAACGGAGATAATTTAATTCAGAAAATAATGCAGGAAAAGAGATAAAATATTTGATTTGGAATTCTCATTAATTTACGTTTCATCACATTTTAGTGGTTTTCCGATTAACGTAGTGATAAAAAAGTAATTTGATTTCAAATGACAGCATAACTGAAGTCTGGCGGAAAGCTATCCTTGAGCTAAAAATGTCTGATAGTGTTTTACAGTATAAGTATTATTTAAAAGCAGTCGTAACTAAATGTTTGACTAAAGGATATAAAGCATTTAGTTGAAAACAACAATGTGTGTAAGACTACCCTTATCGTCTTTGGATTAATTTGGCCCTTTATCGAATTTGACCACATTTATCGGCTTTGGATGTAATAATGTTTGGATTAGAGAGAATTCCACCCAGAACCTCTTCTCTGTTTGAATAAGATTAGAACTGGCTGATTTTTTGCTATCATTAACACAGTGAATATTTACGTAAATGACGTTTTTCTCCATTGCTAAATGTTTCTCAACAAAAGCAATCATTTTTGGAGCAGAGGATTAGACACGGAAAGACTGGAGTTACATTTGGGCACTTTCTTTCGAAAGAATAGTAACAGTTTCTATAGATTCAACAGAAGAAATCCGATAGATTAATAATATTAATTATGTGATTAGTGTTTACTGTCAGAATTTTATTAAGATTAAATAATATTTTACTGCTGGAAAACATTTTTCTGCTTTTAAAGAACTTTACCAAGGCACTTTCGAGGTATTTCAGCTTTAAATCTATATTAATTCCCGATGGATTTAAAATTAAATCCATTGTTTATAAATTCTGAATGCGCGTGGTACATTAAATTTTGAACTATAATCCATTTGTTTTTCTAGTCACACGCAGAAGAAGGAAGAATTCCTGCTTATTAATAACTTTTGAAACCAGAATAGAAAATTTATGATTTCATTTAATATGAATGAGTTTTAAAAATATGCTATTATTTGCTTCTGAGAGAAACTGGAAATCTAAATAAAGATGTATGTTAAAATATTGTTATCGATAATTTCCCTAAAAGGTTCAAAAGTGTCTGCCAACACATTTTACTAATATTTCAGTTAACGAAATATTAAATTATCTTGAATTCAAACTTCGAGAATTTCATTTATGTTATAACGAAGCTAAAGAACGTAATCTTTATTGTTAAAATTCTAGAAACCACAATTGTTTCCCCAAAATGTTAGGATGACGATATCCGAAAACTATCTTTTTTAAACTTGTTTAACCAATACTTCCTAACACTTAAATGCAATATTTTCAGATTAAATTTATAAAGAAAGAGAGCATTTTCCTATGTTACAATTCGTCCCATTTCTTCATTTTGTTAGATACAAATTTGGCAGAATTTTCCATAAGATCAAATTTCATGTTATTTTGTATCGTGTGATATAGCAGATTTCTTTGCTCCATGTTTCAGTTACTTACCTGAGAATTTAAATCTTGGTAATTAATAATTTCTTCTCGGTATATGTAAGAATACAGTCGCGGTATTAAAGAGGAATTAATATTTCTCATAGAAAAACACTAAGCTAGAATCCCAGGAATAGAATACATTACGCCCAAAGGGTTGCTTTTTCAAGCATTTTGTGTGTTAGCTTTATTTATTCATCTTCTTCGAACTGAAAGTATATAAAATTTAATGCAAGAGCAATGTCACAAACGCGCGCTAAAGATAAAAATGCTTTTCTTTCGCACAGTATTGGCATTGCTTGCTTTGAAATCGTTGATTTGTTAATCAAACATTCGTTAAAGTTTTACACAATATGAAATAGATAGTAAAATAAATTCGAAATTAAAATTCAGGCTTCCAGGTTCAGGAGTAGGATTAAATCATTTAAAATTTGATCAGTCATTTAAAATTTGATGGCTCTAGGTACCGTCGTTTTTATCACAATGCAGTAAACATATATATATTGATGTAGATTCTTCCTTATTTAATTTCTTTAAATATAATACACGGCGATAATATTTGGTGGCAACAATTTAAAAAGTGATACGCCATTTATAGTGAACCAACACAAAATGCCGTTTCGAGAATAATAGCTCCTTTGAGCTAATAAATACTTATTCCGCAGCTGATCTGTCTATCTTTACCTATTTTTCAAAATCAGTCTTCTTAAAATTATTCAAACGATTTCATGAATATCCTTGTGCATCGATACACTGATTTAAATGACATTAAAATGTTTCGGAGACTAGTCTTGTACTCGTTTTCTAGAATATTATTAAATACCTAGCTCACATTCTATTACATGTCATTTGGGGTGAACGTCCTTCGTCTTTAGAACACATTTTTTTACTTCGGAAATATCCAGAAATCATAATAAACCTAAGTCCAGAGGCGCATATCAAGAAATCATAATAAACGTAATAATAATTAAAGATTAAACGTTTTCGAGACAAACAGAATTTAAACTGTCTATTAAAGCTCTTGTGAAAATGGAGTTTTAAAATATTTCCTGCCAAGGAAGCATTTCTGCCTAAACCGAACCAAATAAAGTGAGTAAAGCTTATTGAATTATGTTAAGTATTGGATAATCGAATACTTGATGAAAATAAATTTAATAATAATAATAATTTAATTTGAATTTTTGGTAATAAAATAATAAAGTATATTAAATAAAAACTAAATAAAGCTTATAATCAGAAGCACATAGACCCAACATTAATAGTGGTAAAATCCTTGCTTAGAAAGGAATTGCTGCTATACTACTAAGAGATATATGTTAAGTGCATGAAAATTATCAGTAAATCTATTAAACTATTCTCAAATACTTTCTTATTGTAGCTTTGCAAATGCTTCTCTTTATTGATCGAAGGTTTTATGATCAGCAAAACACTATCTCTCACCTCTATAAAATTTAATTAGTAAATAGCAACAATGCTTGGAATGCTTCAACTGCCGTGCTATATACCACGTTACAATCCCCAAGAATATCTATGGGATTTATATATTAAGATTTTGAAAATCCCAAAATGAAATCTAAAAAATCCATTTTGAGAGGTCATACAACAGGCTTAATAAAATATTTACAATCGTTAGTAAAGCAGGCCTCTTTTATTGAGAGCGAGGTTAGTAGCTGCATTAAAGTAAAATTTAAGTCATAACAATTGAGCACGTAGTTCGACCAAGGTCAACTTTCGAAGGAAAGATAGTCTTAGAAGAAAAGCTGAGTTAACTAAAAGACAAAGAGAGGCCAAAGTTTGGAGGAGACAATCTGCATTCTTTAAAAAATCGTTGCTTGAGTATAAACGGAAAGCTTTTGATAAATTTATTTCAAGAATTAACTATAAAACAGATAGCTTAAAGATGTACAAACATCTTGCAAGAATGCAAAATTAATATGTCCCACCTAAGAAACAACCAATGTTTGTAAGTAATGAAACTGATATCCGACAAATCTATTACAAATGATTTCGAGTGAGAGTTTTACAAAACCAAACAAAGCGTGATAATGCTCGTAGGATGTCGAAGCGTATTAATATTCTAATTTCCAATTTTCCTGAAGCTAAAAGAGATGGGATTGGAGCACTGATGATGTCTTTGGCTCTTATTTTGTATTACGTGAATTGGAGATTCCTGAAATTGAGAAATCTTAAATTTAGAAAATCATCAGGAGTTGACTATATCGATGCTGAATTTCTTAAGAATTTTAGGATATATTCTTGGATATTTATTGTTATATTTGGGATACCAGTGTAATCCCCATGTTATGGAGGAAAGCGCTGATTATTCTAATTCTCAAAAACGATAGAGATGCAAGATATTTGTCAAATTATAGACCTATTTCATTTACACATATTATATGAAAGGTGATTGAGAGGATGGTTTACGGAAGGTTAAACTGGTATCTGAAATATTTTGGTTTATTAATATGAGAACTGGCGGGATTTCGTAGGGGACGATTGACAAATTTTAAGGCTGTCCATTCTGTTCAGATCTTCGAGCATGCTCTTGTTCCTTTTGACTGAAGTTTATGTCGACTTTAGGTCAGCGCATGATAGGATGCGGAAGCAGAACTGAATTCTTAAGCTCACAAATCTTGGAGTTGGGAATAAAATGTTGAGGTGGATTCACTCTTGTACTGACCAGCACCTCTGAAGAATTCGTTTTGGAAATAAAGTATATCGGAGTTTCTTCCTGCAGACTGGCTTGCCCAGGGACGCATACTAAGTAGCAACATTTTTAATATTGTTACGAAAAATTCGGCGGTTGCGCCTGTATGTAAGCTTTCCGGCATAGCACTAGGGTTGCCATAAAATAGTGTATGGTAGGGTTGCCAGATCGGCGACTTTATCGCCCATTTGGCGACCAAATTGGCAATATCCCATGGTCCAATCGGGAAGCTTCTAGAATAACTTCCTGTCGAGATATTTCTCGAAACGTGTGGAACTTAAAGAAAAGCTATATAAACCCTTGCGTTTCTGAGAGCAGTAGTTGTTACGAGCATTGTGAAGCAGTGTGTGATGAAGTAGTGTGAGCGTTGTGATTATTGTGAGAATAGCTGCTTACTGTGGGTGCTAAGCTACGCGAGAGTTTTGTGAACGGAAAGCGATCGAGATAGTGCTTTGCCGTGAAGCTATCTTTACAGTATAGCTTGACAGTGTATTGGTGATTGTTCCAAGGTGTTTTATTATAAGTTTAGTGTTGCCGTGAAGCTACCTTTACAGTTACGGCCTGAAGCTTTGTTGCTGATTGTTTCAGCTTATTTATTGTAGATTTTCGACGCTTTTAACGGTAATTTTGGAACTGTGCTGTAAATAGTGATTCTTGTAAATAAATTGTGCTTTTTATTGTTCTGCATCGTATTTTCATCGGATACTCTCAAATCCACGAACCCGTATAACGCACTAATATATATGGGAATGACTTAAATGATGGCCTGAGCTCGGTTGAGGAAATTCGTTGCCTTTTATGTGCGGATGATTTGGTCTTTTGGACAAAATTAAACAAGAAATGTACAAAAAATGTAACTGAGGAGACCCTTAGTGCTGCTTCTAGAGCTTTGGAAAAATGGTGTATTACTAATAACACAGTTGCTAATATTGATAAGGCTGCTGATAAGACCATCTCTCTTGCACATGCAAAATTCGAACCTTAAATTTATTTCTTAAATTATCGTTTAAATACATGGTGTTTATAAAGTTCCGGACCCACTTTGATGTTTAATAACTCAAAAAATAATAAAGAGAAATTAAAACTAATAACATAAATGGTTAGATAGACTCAAAAGGTTTCATGACCCTTGTCAATGAACTTCCCCTTCGTCGCACGGAGAATATAAAGTCGATATTCAATTTCACGCGAAGTACCGGCAAGCATGTCGGCATCCACGGAGGCTTTTGCGGTTGTAATTCTGGCTTTCAGATCATCAGTGTTCGACACTCTCCTCCTGTAAACGTTGTCCTCTACTAATCCCCAAAGGAAAAATTCCAGCGGCGTTATATCAGGTGATCTGGGAGGCCAAGGAATTAGACCTTCTCGCCCAATCCATCTTCCTTTAAAATGGTCATTCAAAGAACTATGAACGATGGTACCCCAAAGAGGTAGTGCACCATCTTTTGCAAAAAGACATGTGGCTGAAGCTCTTCTAGTTGTAGAAATACGAAGTTTTCCAACATGTCCTAAGTATACGACTGATGAGACCGTCTTTTCTGTAAAAAGGAAAGGCCCAATAACTCGGTCGTGCATTAGCCGACACCACACATTAACCTTTGGAGAATCCCTTTCTGCCTCACGGTATTCATGGAGGTTTCCAGATCCCCATATGCGCACATTATGGAGATTTACAATACCAGAAAGATGAAAGGATGCTTCGTCGGAGAACATTATGCGCTTTATAAATTCAGCATTATCGTCTATCCTCCTTAGCATACCTGTTGCAAAAGCCATCCTCCTAGGCCTATCCACCGGTTCCAAAACTTGAACAATTTGAATTTTTTATGCATGCAGTCTTAATTTTTTCCGAATAACCTTGTACACCGTCGAAACTGGCATATCCAATTCTCTTGCAGCTGATCTCACAGATCTTCTAGGATTGTGTAAAAATGTCTCTCTGACACGCTCAACATCAAAATCACTTGTGCAAGGACGTCCGGAACATTTCTTATCTGCGATATTTCCAGTTTCTAGAAAATTCTTTTTCCACCGCAAGATGCTGCTTTTGGATGGAGGATCTTTTTGTTAAATTCTTCTACAATTTCTCTGTGTTTGCATTATGAATTTCGTTTCTATGAACCACCATAAAACCTGTGCTTTCTCTTGTGGTGTGTGCATTCTCCTTAATATCCTGTCGAATAAACATCACATCAAAAGTACTAGAACAATCACATCAAAAGTAAACATAACATTGGAATAGTTGCAAAAAACAAAAGAGAGAAAAATGCAATTAATAAGCAGATGATATTTAGAAAAGTACAGACATTTAGACTGAAAAATGAAATTATCTGAAATTAACCACACGCGCAGACGATATTTACAAAAGTAAAGATATTCAAACTTGAAAAGGAAATATATAAGTTATTCCATCAATAAATGCCATAGGTTTGTTTATAAATTCCCTATTTTTGAGTTACTAAAAATTAAAATGGGTCCGGGACTTTATAAACACCCTGTATATTTGAGAGGTTTACCTATCTTCTCGTTGCGTCTGACAGACAATAAGATGAACTGAAAATGTCGTACTGAATTATATATTTCAAGGATACTTGCTGTCTCTTCTTAAGCGCCACGCTGGTATCTATGGGGGTGTGTTCGCTCAGCTCTTAACAAAATTTATAAAGCTTTCATTCTGAGGGTCCTTATGTATTGCTGTGAACCACTTATTTTTGTTTCTAAGTAAACCTTGAGAAAACTACAGAGTTTAGTGAACCAGGCACTTCTTTAATTACCGGCACTGTTAAGAACACTCCGATTGATGCAATACTTTTGACAGAGAGTAAACCAGTTAAATGAGAGGGCTGGTATACTATATGAAAAATTAATTAGAACTGATGTTTCTCTTTGGAAATCATATTGATCTTTACTTAGGAATTAATGACCCTGTATGGTTTCATTCAGAGAGTCTTGGAACAGTGTCTTATCTTCAGTACAGATGGTGAGACACAAGATCTAGTACTACCAGCTAATCCTTGTGATTTTAAAGCAGTGAATACATGCTTGTAACTTTATTTCCCAGCCTATAAAAATGAATACACTCCTGAAATCTTGTGCTATATGAAGACTCCAGATCTTCCATACCCGAGCACTGACTGGCTTAGAATATACACTGGTGTGCAAAAATTAAGGACGAAGTCGAAAAATTAGCATATCAGCTGAACGAAGAGGCAGAGCGGACAGAAAGACCTATCAGGACATTAACGTGATGTCCGGTAGCACATGCGCAGATATGCAGGTAGACGTAATAGGGGAGTGTCTGAGTAGTATAAAGCATGTTGTCGGTGTAAGATCAGTATTTCTGGCAAAGAGATTGAACGCCGTATAGCAGTTAAAATCACACCGAGTTGCTGCCTCAGCGAGAAATGGCGAATAATCAATCTGTTAGACGACATCTGGATGCTTTTATTCGAGGTCGAATCTTTGGGAAGTTGGAGGAAGGCCGCAGTGTGACAAGTGGGGCTGCAGAGTCCAGAATTGCTCACAGCATTGTTTTACGACTTTGGAGACAATTTCAAATTACAGGAACAGCTATCCGGGGGTTTAGTAGTGGTCGTCCACGAGGAACCACACCCGCAAATGACCGATATATTGCACTTACAGGCCAGAACAAACAGGCGGCAGACAGCGGGAGAAATCGCTAGACACACGACACAGGCGACTGGGCGACCGATATTGCGTTTTACCGTGGCCAGAAGACTGCACGATGGTGGTCTTTTTGCACGACGCCCTGTACGGTGTGTACCTCTAACGCCTGCCCATCGGAGAAGGCGTTCTCTGTGATGCCGGGAACACCAAAATCCTCAAAAGATATTAAAGATTTAAATTTTTATACATTTCAAAATTCTTTACAGCAAACATTTACTTAAATAAAAATCTTAAATTCTGATAATAATAGAATCTTTATAACTTTGAAGAAATAATTAAACCAGTAAATTTTGAATGAAAAATTTCTTTAAGAATTTAGGTTAATTAAAGTTCAAAAAACAACTTATCTGTCCACAAGATGGAACTTTGAAGAAATGTTAAGAAGACTGAAATATTCGCGACTGGAAGATGTAGGTACATTGACTTGGGTCGTCACCCGACGGCAGCATGACGGAGACCGAACAGCAGAAGATTTACCCGGAATGCAGGAACTTGTAGCTTCGATGAGTGGCGGCCTTCTGTATTATGAACTTCAGATTCATCAGGAAAACTCAGGTCGGAACACAGGTAGCTTCGACTAGTTGAGGCTTTCTGTTCTTTTTAAATTGAAGGGGCAGACAGAGTCTGACAAGAAAAATTTTGACTAAGAAATTTCATCATGAGGTAAAATTGATGGAAGAATAAATTCCTTTTCATTTTGAAGGACTGTTATTTTCGATTGTAGTATTATTTCCCTTTCATTTTGAAGAACTGTTATTTCTATTTAAGTGTGAAGAAGATGCGATGGAAATATATTTCCTTTTCATTTTGAAGTACTATTAAGGAAAAGCTTAGAAGCCAAAAAGTAAGATGCAAGTGAAAGGAGCTATAAGCCCCATCAAAAAGGCAATATCATCCTTTGTAGAAACAAAGTGCTCAAGGCACCTGAGAAAATATCTTCTTGTCAGCCGAAGGAAAAAGCGAAGACGTCCTAAGAGAGCGAAAACCCACCTGCACAGCCTTTTTGTCAAGTCAGGACACCAGATATCGCCAAATCTCGCCAAAAGGGTGAATAAATCCTAAACTGTACACCTCGAACAAACCCCTGCTAAAAACGGCCAAAAATCGAGGAGTTGAACTGGAACAAAAATTCGAATCTCGCCAAGCCCGCCAAAGGAAAAACCAAGAATTCGACGCAAGCGTCGGAAAACTAACAAACCTAAAGCAACGGACAAAACTCCTAAGCAAAGGCTTAGAAATCAACTGCAAAAAAGACGTTTTTCAATCCTTTCACCCTAAACCAAAAAAATCTCACGAAGTGGAAAAATTTCGTTAAATAATTAGCTGTAATTTAAAAATTATTTAAGCTAGAGACTTGAAAGTACTCTTAAATTAAAAGGCTAATTTTTTTGCATCCAATGATATAAGTTAAATGAGAATCAACCTAAGTTAAGTAATTTTAAATCAAGTTTATTACGTAGGAAACACCTAATTCCATTGTCTGTTTCAACGCGTTTACGAGTAACCAGTGGAAGAAACGTACAAATCTTAAAGTACCAAAATCCCTAATTAAAATTAAACTAAAGCAAATATGAATACAAGATATTAAATAAAATAACGTTGTGTAGCATAAATTTAGAATAACGAAAATTAAATCTTAAGTCAAACTTAAATAATTAAGTGTTACTTGAATATTGCTACACAACAATCCTGTTGCTTGACAATGCCCATTTCCGTACTGCTCCCTAAACTTAAAAAATTCTACAAAAGATTAAGTGGAAAGTCTGGACTCAACCATTCCCAAATAATCCAGATTTAAAACCCAGCGACCATTTCCTTTTTCCGAAATTGAAGGAACACTTATCTAGAATCAGATTCACTTCAGAGAAGGATGTCAAAACAGCCATCAAGAATTGGCTGAATGGGCAGGAACGTGATTTCTACCAAGCCGGGTTAAACAGGCTGGTCCTTCATTTAGATAAATGCCTAAATATGTTTGTTAATTAAATAGAAACATGACAGGCAACTATTCCCCTTAATTACCTTTTGTATTTTTGTGTGTTGTTAATAAATAATTTTTTATTGCACTTTTAATCATTTTTCCTTGGATCCACTCTCGTAATCATTCTCCAGAATCTTACTTTTCAACGTGGTAGAACTTCATGATATTTTTTATGTGTGAATTATAAGTACATTTCTTAACAAACCAAGAGAGTAAAAAGTAATAAATGCACTTATCAATAATTTGTGACATTATTTTGTCACGAATAATGTGACTAATTAATATTTTATATTCATTTACTTTATAACGTAGTCTACTAGTTATTTTATTGAACATTCTTCACCATTACTGTACCTGATAAAAAGATGTTTCATAATCATAAATTACATATCTCAGTATAGAATTCTTCTTACAAAGATCATAATAATCTTAGAAACCTCAATAAGGTAGCTTGAGAACTAAATTAGAAATAGAATCAGATTATTTATTACTAACTCTTAAAAGCTACCTCATTAAGATTCAATTACATTTCTTATGTTAATCAAATGCACAGCATTCATTTTGAAAAAAATAAAAAAATAACTGAAACTTTCAGATTTTACTTTGCCCCCAAACGGGCATTTTTTTAAAGTTTTGTGAGTTACTTTTATTTATTAAATATCATGTTCTTCGCACTTAAACCATAAAATTGAGTTCAACGGCAATATCGCAAAATAATTTTAAAATGAGCATTTCTTTAGAATTTCCGGTACACAGTCCGCACTGGAGATATATATATATATATTTTCCCGCGCAGTGTTAACATTGTTTGCTTTGAAATCGCTGAGTTTCTTACTCAAAAATTCGTTACAGGTTTACAAAATCTGAAACAAATAATAAAACAAATTTCAAATTTGGGCTTTCAGATGCCCATATTCGGGTGGAAACTAACGTTATTAAAAATTTGATGGCTCAAGGTACCGTCGCTTTATCACAAATATACACACATTTATACAGATTCTTCATTATTTAATTACTTTAAATGTAATACAGGGCTGTAATATTTCGTGGCAACAGTTTGAAAAGGGAACCGACATTTAACGTTTTCAACGCAAAATGCCAAAACGAAATAAATAGCCCTTCTGGGATAACGCCATTTGGTTTCAAAATAAAAATATATAAATAAATAAATAAAAACGCCAACAATTCGTTCGTGATATTCATTTATTATTTTTGGCTTCGTAATGAGTATGACATTCGAGACTTCAGTTAATATGTAAAAATTACAAATGTTTATAATTCTACAGATATTTCTAAAGGATGCCCTTAATAAAATTCGCTGACTCTCTTTAACGTGAATAAAAGCAGACTCAAAAGTTGTGGTTTTACCTCTGTGTCTAAACACATGGGCACATGGGCGCAACAATCCTGAAAGGTGTAGTAATTGAATTTTGACTACAGAAAGCATTAATTCACAATTTATAGAACTGCATGAAGTAAAATTACTTAGAACAGCACAGATTGCAATGTGCACATGAATAAGATACCTGAAATTTCTGTGACCAAAAACGTGCTATATTACAAACTTCACATGTTCCATATTTTCGATCTGACATCACTGTTACACTTATTAAAATGGTTTAATGGTGTAAACATTTTCAAAAAGCTTAAATTATCCTAAAAGGCGATCGCCAGTGTGTGTCATATATTTAGAACGGCATTTTACCAATGCTTACAGGAAACACTGAAAAAATGTCTGTGCTCAAATACCTTTTTTCATCGAAGTTGATTACTTAATAATATTTTATATTTCATTATAGTTACATTAGATAATAATGTTTCACTTTCACTAACGTTAATGACATAAATGTATAAGAAGGAAAATTTATTGACATAAGAACTATTGGAGAAAGCTAAATTTAATGTTATTAAGAAGGCTTATTAAGACTGTTAGGCCTATAAGTGGCCGACCAGTAAAGTCACTGAACACTGGTAGTTAGGTGTAAGGTTCGAATCTCACGAACAAGCTGACCGTCTTGGTTTTATCTATGTGTAACGTGTATACGAGAAAGTTTCCTTTAGAAAGTTCTCCAGAATGGAGTCCCTTCCCTTAGGCAGATAGTCCTTCAGGCTTCGCCGTAATCACATAATAACCCAAATCATGAATACTGTTACAAATGTATCTTTTGTCTTTTAACAAACTTTGCTGCAAAACGAACGATAAATTTTACACCAAACCTTGTTGCAAGACAAAAGAAAATTTTTATTCCAAATCTTGTTGCCAGACAAAAGAAAATTTTTATTCCAAATCTTGTTGCCAGACAAAAGAAAATTTTTACTCCAAATCTTGTTGCCAGACAAAAGAAAATTTTTATTCCAAATCTTGTTGCCAGACAAAAGAAAATTTTTATTCCAAATCTTGTTGCATCAAACATTATTGAAAGATATAGTTAAAAGAAAGGAAATATTTCATCAAAAATTAAAATTTCTCTTGCTGAAAAATTTTTGTGTTAATATAAATTTTGTTTTCTTCTAAAAATTACCAGAATACAGTAGTACATTTATATCGCGAGATTTAAAATATTCAGTGTATGATAGTGATTGTACGCCAAAAAACAACCGAATAAAATGTTTAGATTTTCAACATTCTTAATTATATTCCTTTTTTCCTTTATGTTTTTAACCACTGGCAAATGTTAACAAATGGCTTTAATAAGGAAATATTAGTACAATTTTTTGTTCCCTTGCTAAAAACGGAAACCCAAATAAAGTTAATTAGAAAAAGAACGAAAATTAACAATGAAAATCACCGTCATTCTTACTTTTCATCTCATTTTAATTAAGTTCGCTAACTAGAAGACGGCAAAGAAGACGCAATGGAGAGCTATGAAGCCTGTTATTCCGGTTATACATATATTACTACGATTCTCCTTGCCAATTTTCGTTGTTTCTCTAATTTACTTTATATTCCAATGACTATTATGTTTCTTTTCCTAATTTACTTTATATTCCAATGCCTATTAGGCTTCTTTTTGTTACTTTCTGAAGGTCGCTTATCCTCTAATGACCTTGAAAGCGGATGTTCGAAACTTTGTGTTAGTTATTATACTAGTACCACATTCCAAACGTACGTCGGAAGAAATATGTTGTAGCTTATATGATTATATATATATATTTTTTTTTTGCTACAAGAATTGTATATTTACTTCTACGTTTCAGAAGCGTCTTCTGCGTTTCTGGCTACCTTTAAGAAGAAAAATGTTTTCTTTGCACCCAGCTATCGAAAGAGTGCGATAACATGTGGCAAAAATTTGCGGTAACGTCCCCTTAGTACAAAGCATCCGTGCGAGGGATTTTGCTTTCTTTCAGCTCTTGGTCTCGGATTGCGCATGGTGCGTGCCGTGACTCTATAATTTACTTTGCTCTCACGCGCCTAAATCTTCTAGAATGCTACGCCAACAAGTAACAAAAAGGGCATTGCGGGTAGAACAAATAATTTTTTCCCCGCTTCCTTCCGCACTCTACCCTGACGGTATCTGGTGTCTATAGAAGTTAGATAGAGTAGATTTTTTATCTTTTCCTTTTTATTTCTTTTCTCCGTACTGCGAGTTGCATCGGTGACTTTTCTGTGACTAGAATTTGCTATTTCTAGCCTTTATGGCATTTTTTTTCGGTGGGCAGGATTTTTCTTTGTAGTTTCTTCAGAGTGATGGAGCGTTGAGATGGCTGTTTTGTAATTTTTTTAGCCTTTCTTTTACGTTTGAGGCCTACCAGTTGAGATCAAGTAAATGTTCACTGTAGTGTTCATCATCCATCAGACGACTTGTGCTTACACAGTAATGGTCCACTTGGATTATGTCTCTAGTGGTTTTCATTATCCCTCTTAAATGCTTTTAGGAAAACTTGCATCCGGATAAACTTTCTGCATTGTGTGAAAAATCCAAAATCATTATTTCATTTCTCCATATGTCATGAATCAATATTCAACAAATATGATATTTATTTAAAAAATTTTGGAAGAAAATTTCGAACAATTATAGGCAGTCCTATCAAATGTTTTTGTTAGAATTGGTTATTCACAGAGCAGAATTTATTCAGATATCTCGTATTCGAATCCAGTGAAACAACTATTTTTAATGCATATTTTATTTCTAAATGTTTTATTTCTACGTCTGGTTCTCGAGCTATAAATGGCTGATTATGCGTCGCAAAAACCACAGTTCTATCTCAGATGTTTCTAACTCCTGAACAACAATTATAGAGACATCAGGATTTCTCTGGAAGCAAGAGATGAGAAAAATGAGCAATATCCCCCGGGACTCGAACCACGGACCCCTCGAGCACTTACCGAGTGTGCTAGCAACTGCACCACGAAGGCATGCCAAGAAGGCGGGTGAAACACCTTATATGCTCCCCTTTTAAAGGGTGACTGGAGATTAGGGAACCCAAAAACCAAATCCTGGCGGTGGAGAATCATCATCAATCACTTTTTTAGTTCGAGCGCCACTGTAGATTTATTATACTTTATTTGGAAGCAGGAGAGAGAGAAAAATGAGCATGCCCTCGCCGGGACTTGAAACAGGGACCTCTCGAATACGCACCGAGTGTGCTGACCACAACACTACGAAGACAAGTCGAGAAGGAGGGAGAAATACCTTATACACTGATGTCCATAAATTAAGGATAATGCCATCTACTCCAAAATTCTGAAACAAAATAAACGTGATTTATTCAAAAGCCCATTGATTAAACAAAAGATAAAGAACAAAAACGCTGGTGTATTTATGATGCCATGGATGAAAACTATAATTTTTACTTCGCGAAGCAATTACAAGAATTATCTCCGTTACCAAAACTTAACATGAGATGGTTGATATGATGGTTATTACATTGTGTAGTTCTTAACTTAAAGATTTCATATTTTTACAGCCGCATTTTGATGTTAGAAGTTAGAACTAATCAATGTAACATATATACAACATTTATTTATATCTTTAGAATAACCGGCTTCATTACAACCACATCGTCTCGAGCTCACAACTCGGATAAATAATAACTGGTGTTGCCAGATTCGATAGTAAATGATATATAATAACGTGAAATATAATAGAATAAATATTAAAAATACACAAATAAACAATAATGAAGTTTTCCATAGTTTAAAATATATATAACCGTCACATTTTGCGATGTTGAAAGAACTCGTCAATCTTTCACCAAAGACTGTAAGGTTATCGAGGAACGTCAGAGTCGCCACAATACCCCCCTTCCAGTGTCAACTGGTGGAGGACTGCCGACGATCAGGTTGACACGTACATTTGCGGAAATTGCACATGACGACCAGAGCGGGTAGTTTGGGTTGAAGGAATGTCTGTTTGATTGTCGGTGTCCATTTTGTCCGGCAGCAGGAAAGCAGGTTTAACTCTATCAATGGACACACTAATGTCCTCGACTTGTCGCTGCACGGTAATCTACTTCTCAGTCAGTTTAACCACAGCATAAGGTCCGTCGTAGGGAGGTTGTAAGGGTCTTTTCACAGCATCCTGTCTCAAGAATACGTGAGTACACTTGGACAGTTGCCGGTGCACGAACACTGTCTTGCTTCCGTGAGAAGATGTAGGTACGGGTTTAAGATTATGCATAGTTTGTTTTAATTGCTGCACAAACTCGGAGGCATTGTTCATGTCCGTATCTTGGAAAAATCACTAGGTAGACGGAGAGTTGTGCCGTAGACGAGTTCAGACACAGTAGCGTTAATGTCCTCTTTAATGACTGAGCGCAAGCCAAGGAAAACAAAAGGGGGAGCCAGCGTTCAGCGTGGATTGGCATGAGCCATAAGCGCAGCCTTGAGTGACCGATGTATGCGCTCAACGAGGTCATTGGCTGAAGGGTGGTATGGCGTGGTTCGAATCTTTTTAATACCTAAGCACGCACATAATTCGCGAAAGAGATGTAATTCAAATTGACGGCCCTGGTCTGTTGTAATGACACCAGGAACGCCAAATCGTGGTACCCACTCACGGATTAATGTTGCTGCTACTGTCTCGGCCATCGGGTAAAACGATCAATGGCAGTTAAGCAATACGAAAAACCTTGCGAAGGAGGCAGGGGTCCTACTATATCAAGATGGAGGTTGAAGAAACGAGAATCTGGAACCTTGAAAGAACCGAGTTTACTGTTTGTGTGCCGTTGAATTTTGACTCGTTGACAGGGATTGCAGTAACGAGTCCAACCCTGAATATCTTTACGCATAGACATCCAGACGAATTTTTAGAGATGAATTTAGTAGTAGCTCGAACTCCAGGATGCGAGAGGTTGTGCACTGAAAGAAAGACTTTTCGTCGCATAGCAACAGGTACATATGGACGCACCGTACCCGTGGAAATATCACGGTATATTTCTGTAGTTGATCATGGCATCCGTAACTTTTTGAGCTGAAGAGATTTGTCCGGAGAAGAAATTAGTGCTTTTAATTCATCATCGCCCTGTTGCATTTCTGCAAATTCCTCATAATCTATAATATTGAGGGCAACAATCGCTGATATTCGAGAAAATGCATCCGCTGGTACATTATCGATGCCGCGGATGTACCTAATATTGGTGGTGAATTGCGAAATGCAATCTAAATAGCGCAGCTGTCGTGGGCTAGCCTTATCTAAGTTTTGATTAAAGGCGAATGTTAAAGGTTTGTGGCCGGTGTATAATATTAGTACGCGACCCTCAATCATATGCCTGAAGTATTTAACAGCGGAATAAGCTGCTAGGAGTTCGCGGTCAAAAGTAATGTACTTAGTTTGAGCTGGGGTTGACTTTTTAGAGAAGAATCCTAAAGGTTTAAAACCGTTGTTGGCGATTTCATTTAAGGGGACATCAATTCCAAAATCGCTTGCATCAACCGTCAAGGCGAGGTCAGCCTCCTGTGAAGGATGAGCCAAAAGAGTAACATTAACCAAGTGATTTTTACACTGATTAAACGCATTTATAGCTTCCTTGGTCCACTGTATTTCTCGTTTATCATTTTTTTAGAATTTTTAAGGTAGTCATGCAAGGGAGCTTGAATTTCTGCCTCCTTGGGTAGGAATATTCAATAAAAGTTTAAAATACCCAAAAATTTTCTGAGATCGCGAAAGTGACAGGCAGTTTAAAATTAGCAATAATGTCTACTTTTTCGGGAAGTGGTAGGATACCATCCTTATTTACCAGATAACCTACAAATAGAACTTCTGCGCATCCAAACATGCATTTACTGGCGTTCAAACCATAGTCATCAAACCTTTGTAAAACTTCCCTCACATGTTTTTTATGGGAGTTAGCGTCTGGCGATGCAATTAGGATGTCATCGAGGTACCCGAAACAATAATCTAAACCTCTTAGCACTTCGCGTATGAAACGCAATCCAGGTTTGAGCGGCATTACATAATCCAAATGGCATAAATACAAATTCGAATGTTCCGAAGTTAGTAATTATCGCCGTTTTATGCCTATCATCTGGATGAACAGGAATATGGTGATTTGCTCTTTGAATATCAAGCTTTGTAAAATATTTTCCCCTTTGAGATTTTCATTAAAACTTGTTAAATTCGGAATCGAGTAGCGGTCTGATTTAGTTTGCCTATTTAGAGCACGATAATCACCACAAGGGCGTTATGAATTAGTATCTTTTTTGGCAACCATGTGCAATGGAGAACTCCAATTTGATTTTGAAGGAACAATAATGCCTTGATCGAGCATATACTGAAACTCTTGTTTAGCAATCTCGGATTGCTTTGGATTTAATTTTCTCGCTCGGGCATGTACTGGAGGACCAAATGTCTCAATATGATGAAAAGTGCTGTGTTTAAGCTTTTTATTAAAAGGTCGAGGTCTTGTCAGATTAAAAACATTTTTCACGATAGCAGCATATTCCGAGTTAAGTGATGAAGATAATGTTTTAATTTGGGGGTCAGTACCAGCAAAATGTTCGCCTTTTGTAGACAATTTTGTCAAGGGATCTATAAGACGCTTGTTTTTAATGTCCACAATTAATCCATATTTATCCAAGAAGTCGGAACCAATAATCGCTGTGTTAACGTCCGCAATCACAAAATTCCACGAAAAGGATCGCATTAAATTTAAATTTAGTTTAAGTAATTTTTGGCCATAAGTTTTGATTTTAGAATCATTCGCTGCAAAAAGTTCAAATTTGGTTGGTTTCATATTCTGTTTTGGTTTGAGAATAATGCTGACGTCTGCGCCAGAATCTACTAAAAATCGTTGATTTGTGTATTTATCGAAAACAAATAGGCGACATTTTTTAGCGAGCGGATTGTCATGGCCACAAGCCGCCACTGTAGCCATGTTTTCTAGTTTTCCGAATTTTCAGAAAAATTCGGGCGGTCGTCAAATTGGCGACGTGAAAACTCGCAAGGTGGGGTACATTAATGGGCATTTTCACGAAAGCGTCTGTGGTAATAACAAATGGTTGATGGCGGCTTTCTGGAATGCGAGCGCGACGATGATCTTCCACGAAAAATCTGTTTATTACGAGGCCGTGACAGGCGAGCTACTTGTAGTTTTAATTCTGAAATTCGTTTTGATAATTCTTGCATTTCAGTGGATGCGTTCGGCTCAGGTGCAGACTTGGCGGAATATACTGAAACCGGCGACGTGATGTCTACTACTTTGTCAGCAATGTCAGCCAGTTTATCAAGGTTTTCGAGGAAACTGAAAGTACAGTCTGAATTTGGGATGGGAGACGTTGTAACCACAATTTTCTTTTAGAAATTCATCTTGCAACTGACCACCGGAAAGTTCCTTCATTTTTCGTAGCAAGTGGCTAGGTTTGTCGTCGCCGCTTAATTGCAATTCAGTCAATAATTTTTTTTTTAATTTTTTGGTGTTCCGAATCAGCAAATCTGTTAATTAAGCGATAGGACAGCGTTTTGTATTTATATTTCGTGGAGGGTGTAAGAATTATATCAGAAACATGAGAAACTGTTTCAGAATCCAACATCGAAACCAATGCGGCATATTTCGTGTCATCTTGGGTTCTTTGACTTAAAGCGAAAGCTCTGTCGCACTGGCGGATCCATAGAGGCACATTATTTCGCCAAAATACCGGTAGACGCAATGCAATTCTTCCAACGTTTGGAGAATCATCGCCGACAGTTCTGGATGGTGATGTCAGGACTGAGAACAGAGATAGCAAGCGCGAAACGCGGGGAGGAATAACTATATAAAAAATATTTACAAATAGTATATTGAGGAAATTTGCACGAAATAACAACAAGCAATGAATGAAAAGGCACTTACTTGCGACTGCGTCATCTTATGTAGAAAAATAAAAAGCACAGAAGGTTTTCACGTCCTCGTTAGTCACCAGTGTAGTTCTTAACTTAAAGGTTTTATATTTTTACCGGTGCATTTTGATGTTAGATGTTAGAACTAATCAATGTAACATATATGCAACATTTATTTTCATCTTTAGAATAACCGGCTTCATTACAACCAAAGCTGTATGTAAGTAAAGCGTCGACACTTCAATGGGAGAAACTGCGCTTCGTAACGACCGCAGCGCCCGTAGCGGTGGCGATGTGGAAACACAATCAGTAAAACTGCGCATGCTCCTTTTCATTTCAGTCATTGGTTGTTTTGATTTGGTTGTTTGTTTGATTCTACCGAAATCTTGTTAGCTTGTAACGTGCTTTGATTGTGTTATTTATAACTTATTAATTTTGTACTTTTTAATTACAAAAGGCTCTTTTCAGAACCAATTTTTTTTAAAAATTTTCTCTAATGGCGTATCGATACTGCGGATTAAGGACTGCAAGAGTAAGATTTCGTCAAAATCTGATGGAATACATTTCTACACGTTTTCTTGAGACGATGCGTGCATAAGGAAGTAATAAAGAAGAGTTATACAGAAGTAATTAAGACGAGTTTTAGGATATGTATTGTTGAAATTAAAGGTAAAAAAAATCTGATAATTAAAAGAATTGTTCCCCTATATTTTATAATAGCGCAGCTACAAGTTTTAAATAATATTTTAAAAAATCTTTTTTTTTATTCCCTTTCAGAAATATTCAGGGAAAGTTATGTACTATTTAATGTATTTCACTATTAAAAGAAAAAGAGCGCTAATTTGAAATGGACCGAATTGAGCATTAATTACAAATTGACATAGATTTTTTTCATTTAAAAGATGCCTCAGAAGCTAAAAAAATCATGTCATATTTGAGAAAGTATTTTAGGTAGAAGCTCTGTAAGTGGAGAAGAAATAATGCATAATTTTAATGTTAATAACAATAAACTTTGCTTAAAAATGTATTCTTTTCGTACACTTAGGACTCTGAAATACTGTACAAATAGAAAATATATACATTTATATATATAATTACGACGCAATTGCAAAATATTTACATCCAATCGTGTCAAAACTCATTGCGGCCTCTCCATCTTATTTCCGACCTCCATGACGTCACTGCAGGGGAAAGGAAGAGGGGAAGAGATTTAGTTTACATCGCCACCACTGCAGTGGATTGGCGCTGCAATTTGGCGTCATGTTATAGCATGGGAGTGCCGACGCTTTACTTGCATACAGCTTTGATTACAACTACATAGTCTCGAGCTCACAGCTCGGATAAATAATAACTGGTGTTGCCAGATTCGATAGTAAATGATATATAATAACGTGAAATATAATAGAGTAAATATTAAAAATACACAAATAAACAATAATGAAGTTTTACATAGTTTAAAATATATGTAACCGTCACATTTTGCAATGTTTAAAGAACTCGCCAATCTTTCACCGAAGACTGTAAGGTTATCAAAGAACGTCAGAATCGCCACAATTGTATGCCTTCCAGACTATGAAATGCAATCCCTGCAACGCCTAAGCATGCTGAGATTATCGAGCTGATACCACTCAGCAATCATTGCTCTCCGTAGTTTCGGTGCATGTGCAGGAGGTGCTTGACGGGTTGCAATTCGTCGGCCAAGCGTGCCCCACACTCGCACTATCCAATTCAAATCAGGTGATCATTCCATACGGGGGATATGCTCAGATTGAAGGCATTCCATTACAATGTTTTCACGCTGAGAACGGGCTTTGTCATCCTTGAACACAAATTCTGCGCCCATGGCACCCCTAAACAAATGTACATGTTGTTCCAGAATGATGTCCCGATACCTTCGGCCTGCCAAGATTCCGATCTGAACATGCAGATCTGCTCTGAGACCCAGTATAATTCCACTCCAAACGAGCAATCAGGCACCACCGTAACGGTGCCGTTCACTGATGTTGTGTTCTTGGTAGCGGGTACCTGGAGTTCTCCATACGAAAGTCCGACGTGAATCAGACTGTAAGCTAAACCTGGACCCGTCGTAAAACATCGCACAAACCAACTGCGATGACATCTACATTGAATGTTCTCGACTCCAGGCTAAATGTTGGCGACAGTGAGTTGCTGTGAGCAGAACACATCTGACAGGCCTGCGAGCATATAGACCAATCTGTTCGAAATGTCTGTCTTCGAAACGTCGAAACGTCTTGAAACTGCCGTACCCGTAGCTGCCCCGGGAGTCGAAGTAGAGCTGTCTGTGCAGCTCCGGCTAGGATCTGTACTTAGGCAGTCTCGGCCACGGGGGGTAACAAATTCACGACCCTGGAGATTCCAAGGATCCATGGGAAAGGGTCTACTGCGACTTTTGACGGGTCCGGTGGGGTAAATCTCCGGTAACTGGGATATCAGTAGCCGAATATTGCCTGGGTCATTGAGCATCCAGTCCTCGCTGTCCTCGGTATTCTGTGTAAAACCTGGAGGGAGAAGCTGTCCGCGTAGTATGGTGTGGATAGCATTAATCAACTGCCAGTCAAAGCTCTAGGTCGCCATGTCCACACCATCGTGGTCTCTGTTCGCTGGGACGGTGGTCTTGGCTGCTCAGTTCAACGGTGGGTTCTAAGAAGGAGCCTAATTAAAATGCTGGTGTTCCCACAGATGTGGGTTCCGGGGCTCAACGAAAGTGTACGACCATTCTCTGCGTGGCTTTTGACTGATTTTATCAGTCCTAATGTATCATTTAATTGACGAGGCACGTATACAATTAGTTAATATATGTAGCTGAAGATAGCTGACGAGACAGGACCAATGCTATGCTCCATCTGTTTCTTTTGGCAGTTAAAGCCAAATACCAGTAGTCATTCAGCGTTGTAACTCGGGAGCGACATGTACCGTACCGTCTACTGACATTTCCATCATCTCGGATTCGTTCCCAAAGTCTAGATATGACACTTTGCTCGATTTTAAGTTCCTTGGATACTTCCTCCTGAGTGCGCTCACATTTTAAGCGGCTGATAATTCTACAACGTAATAAACCATCCACATGCGTCTTCTGTGTCATAAGTATTCTGTGGTGTCACTGAGCAGCTTACAGAACCCTTGTGAACAATTTTGATTCTTTGCTACTATTCCTTATATACACCTCTCTTACACTCTCGTCATTGTGATGTACTATGGGTGTCATTTCGCTTCCTGTAATTTGCATATTCTTGACCATATGTGCGATAATTCTACAGGTGAAATTTTTACTTTAGAATTCGATTTCGACTTGATTCTGAATTATCTTTAATTTATGGCCATGGGCGTATTTCTCTCGTTAACAAACTTAATCGAAATAAAGGGATATTCTGGTAGGTACACTGAAAATGAACTAACAGCGCATAAAATAAATAATAATCAGCCCTCTTGAGAAAATAGGATGTCATTTAGAAACAATGTAGTGCTTGGGTCAATAAAAAAAAAAGCTGAGTGTTGTCATATATTCAAAAATTAAGAGACAGAATGATTAAAATTATTTTTCTAAACATGGCCAATTTACCATTCATCATACATTTCGCATCTACTTAAAGCGTCGTGATTCTTTCAAAAGAAAGTACTTTAATTTGTGTCCGTAATCATGGTCGCCTTTCAGTGAATTGTTGCACAACACACGTTTTGAGCTTTAGGCAAGTTTTAAAATTTATCGACATCCAACAACTGAAAAAATCTTAAAATCATGTACCTTAGAAGCAGCTGATTTGCAGGGCCTTTGTGCAGTATTCTTTTCACTCCACACTTTCTATCATTTCAACAGACTATCATCGGTAGACTGCACTTCACATGTTCATATAATGCTTTTCTAATATTCAGCATTATGTCAGTCAATCTCAGTGACTCATCGCCTTCACCTTCGTGCAGCACCGTTAAAAACATCCCTTTCCTTTTGTTCCCTGTTAAATCGGTCATACTCTTCTCCTGATAAATCTCGTCAAGTAATACGACTTGAAATTAACCTTTGAGGAAAGAAAATTGCTGAGGGGATTCTTCAAACTGAAGTAATTCACATCTGGCTTATAAAATTACTCGATTGAAGTATTCGAAGAATCGCCGACGACTGCTTAAAGCTAAGGTAACGCTTTTAGAATAAAATTAAAAGGATTGTGCATATTGTAGTTTGAATACTTTTTTTCCGATGAGAAGGTGAATTCATTAATTTTTTATCTTTTCCGATTCTCTTTTTTAGTTTCTATCTTCCTTTTTTTACATTTACTTTTCCATGATAACAAAAATCAGTGTCGCCTTTCATTATTCTTATAACAACGATGTTTCTTATAACAACTTCCATTTTTCTTATAACCCTTGGCACAATTTTAAGACAATTTTTGTAAATTATTCTAAGATTCCACACGAAATGATTAAACTAAAATGAAAATAATTCGAAATCTATGAAAATTCAACAATTTTAAAATTGTAAATACATCGTAAATCGGAACAAAGAAACGGAATCTCAAAATATTTAGCGTAACATGAGCTGATTTTACGTCCACTAGATAGCGCTAGCTTTTTCAAAAACATGCTTATACCTGTCACATGTGTAACATCTATAAAAACGGGCATATAAAAACATATGCCAAATTTCAAAGAAATCGGCGAAGAACTTTCGAAGATTATGGTGTTAAACAAACGAACACTTACATTTGTATTTATATAGATGGCTATGGATATAAATAAAGGCATCGATATCGATAAAGATATAGATATAACTATAGATATAGGTGTGTAGATACAGACAGACAGACAAATAGATTTTATAGTACCTGTTTTAGGCGGCTGGCAGTGCCAGCGGCTAGTTATTTGAAAAGCCAAAGGTGCAGCAAAAGTCATTTGGAGCAAACGTTGAGGTCGAGAATAATATTCCGTCTGAATGAAAATATATAATACGAAACGTAGTTGAGAATTCTAAACATATGCAGTTTTTAAAATTTTGTGATTTTCTTTCGAATTTTATGTAAAGAATGTGATATTTAATAATAAAGTTTAAAAGACACAAAACGTTGCGTCGAAATTTGTGTCTAAGAATAAATAGATAAAATGAGAGCTCAACGACAGAAAAAATCATAAGAAATCTTCTGGTGCGACGTTATAATCTGAAGCTCTCAGTTCTTTTTTTATTATTATTATTATTATTATTTTAAGTTTGGAGTTACTCCATGCTTTGAAAAATGAATAAGTACGCGTGGAGGCTGACGCAACTTGATTTTCAGCTTTGTGCACTTAATTTCTCATCACGGTGGACGTCAAAAAATAGCGTATTTTAGGTAAGCTACTATTAAGATAAGTACAGTGGTACCTCGATATACGAGTGTCCTAATATACAAGAGTTTTAAGATACGAACGATATTTTGCTTTGAGATGAGAGCAAGATTTGAGATACGAGGAATCGCACACTACACCGTCTAACAGTTTCTGCAAAGAACCTCTATGTACCAATACATATTCTTTGGTTTCTCGCACCTCAGACTAGACCTCAATCTGTGTTCTTGTTTCTCTCGCTTTCGAAGCATTTTTGATAAGTTGGGTTCGCGTTTTTTGCTTTTTGTACATTTACAAAACATTATCATATTTATTTTTTTACGAAACACTAGTTATGAAGAGGAGCTAGAGATGGAGGAGGTTATCTGTACAAGAGATATAAAGGAGATATTGGGAATGTGGGAGAACGTTGTAGCGTTCGTGGATAAAAATCACCCCGAAAAAGTTGCAACTGGTAGTGCATCGGAGCTGTTCAACGAAACTTGCCTAACTCATTTCCGCAATATCCTGAAAGGGAGAAAGAAACAAACCTCCTTGAACAGTGTTTTTAAACGATCTGCAGGTGAAAATGAGCTAAGCGTGACGAAAATGTGAATAACAGTAACGAAAATTAAGCGCTTCACTTTTTCTTTTATTATGTTTTTATAGAATATGTATTTGTTATTTATAAATAAATGTTTCTTCTTGTAAATACATTTTTCTTATTCAAAAACACTTCACAAAAACAACTGAGGTGCTGTTTTGGGAGCAGGAAAGGATTAAAGGCATTTCAATTAATTTCAATGGGGAAAATTGCTTTGAAATACGAGCAATTTGACATTCGAACAAGGTTACGGAACGAATTAAACTCGTGTGTCGAGGTGCCACCGTATGATGATTTCACCTCTTTAGTATCCGCTCATCAAATTCATCAAAAAATTCACCAGTTCTTCACCACACTGATAATTGATAGAAATAGTGAATTATATTTGGTTATAAAATATCTCATATACTCTATTATAAATGATATATTTAATTAAAATAATAAGCACGAAATAAAAATAACCTGTGATGATAGATAGCATCCCACGGTATTACTTTCTTTTACAAGCGTTATATTGAAAGCACTTGGTTGCTTTGTTTAAAATAACATTTCCCGATATTTCATGGAAGGCTTATTTAAGTTATCCATATTGGACCAAAATTTAAAACAAGATATCTTTAAACATAATTTTTTTCTACTACATTTCAGTTTAATTTTGTTATCATAAATTTTTCAATAAATACGCTGAGCTACTTAAAAAATCCTCCGCGAAGGAGCGAAAAAGTAATAACCCGTCTTCCAGATCGACCGGATAGAATGCACTCAACGTGAGTCGGTCTACAGTAAGCTAGGAAAATATTCGGAGACGAGAAAACATTTTGGATTGTTGATCGCACTGAAGTCTCAATAAAACCTTCATGACCAATTCTGAGTGACAACTCTAAAGTTTTCAAAATTTTCAATATGTAGAGGACGAAGGGGTCACTCCCAAATGGCCATCTTTTATTAAAATTGCGTATTCGATTTTATGGAGGAAGGTTTGAATTCGCGACTTTCCCGTCATGTATTTTATTTCATTTATAAATATTAAATTTGCTTTTGTAGGAACGTTTATTTGGAAGGAAAACATTTAACTATACGCAGCGAGTTCTATTTGCAAAAGCTATTAATTTCTTTCCAAATTTACCAAAGCCATTTTATTGATTTCAACTCATGACACTTAGGCATACTTAATTTAATTTCTATAAAAATACTAACTATAAATCGATCGGGAAATTATCGTGCTAGAAATAATTATTTCCGAAAGACTGGTACCGCAACAAAAACTTTCTCAATCAAGGTTAAAAAAAAGGTGAAAAAATTATCAAAAGGTTTATATTTCTTATATTTCATAGAAATTAATAATGAAAAAAACAAGTTTTTAGGTATATTATTTCATGTTTCTAATATGTGTGTAAAACTTTAGTAATTTTAAGTTTGATTAGGTTTTGCATTTTACATTATTTGAAATTTTTCAGTATTAAGTAATTCAAGCAAAATAGCAAGATTATTTCTTTTGCGTGATTTTAAATCTGTTTTTACTTGGGTAAAAACACATGTTAAAAACTCTCAGTAAATAACTTTACACCAAAAAAAAATTCTGTGTTATATCTAATAGATTGTTAAATACATTTCTTATACACTCTCTGCCAATAAGTATATGGACAAGCGTGATGGAAAAGAAAAACAAAATCTTCGCATTCAGCAGTGGGTAAAGCCACCGCATGCAGCAATTACATCCTCAACTCTCCGCGGCGCGCTTTCGACAAGTCTTTGCATGACAGCCACTGGAAGTTTCTTCGAGGCTTGGAGAACACATGTAAGTTTCTTCACCGATATTGGACTGTTGTTGCAGACCTTGACTCGGCGATCCAAACCAGCCTAGAGGTTCTCGATAGCATTCAGTTATGGGCTTTGGGTAGGTCAGTCCATTCGGTTCGCCATACCAATCCATGTTTGACTTCACAAATCGGCGATGTCGTCCTGAAAGTAACATGAGTCCAAACCATAAAAATGCCACAACGTAGAAAGCACGCTGGCATCCAAAATAGAGCATTAGACATCGGTGTTTAGTTTACCATGAATTTGGACGAAAGTTTCAGTCCATAACCAGGAGAAATATTCCAGCTTATAATTCCATATTCCCCGAACTTTACTACAAACACAATGCATTCTGGCAGAAGGCGTTCTCCAAGCAGAAGCAAGACCCAGACCCTACCATCAGAAATGTAGAGGGTGAACCTTGCTTCGTTGCTTTAGAGAACTCGTTTCCACTGATCAATGGTTCACTGTCGGCATGCTTTGCACCATATTAGCAGAGCAACGCGGTTGGACTTTATGATCAAAGTCTTATGGACTGCAGTATGACCGTGAAACCAGTCACCTTTCACATCTGAATCCCATACGCCAATGTTGAATTTAGTTAATGCAACTCACTTGGCATGTCCCTTATGAAATCGCCATTTTTGTGATACCCGGCGATTACACTTTTCTCGAAATCAGATAACTCTGCCCTTCGTGGCATTATGCATGCCACTAATGCCAATGGTGTTTCCTACACGATGCTTAATGGTGGAGGTCGTGACGTATATCAGGACCGCAGATATTGGCAATTGGATGGGTGTTGAAATAAGTATTGGTAGATAATGTATAAGCTAAACTTCTTCTGGGCATTAAAGTAGATAACTTACATACCAAGAAAAAATACCGAATTTTGTTTATTGGATATAAATCTAAAAATAGATCAACGGTTTGATCTAGGAGAAAGAATTCTTAAGCTATTACATGAAAAATATTGAGTTTGCATTCAATGCATTCCAGATATTCTGAATTTCACATTTCCCTCATTTCGTAAGGAAATTTTACATGCGAGCTTGCTTCAGAAGTTCTCATGCATCGTTTGGTGTTTACATTCAACAACAACAAAAATGGTATTTAGTGTTCTAGAATTAGGAAAACGGGGTATATTTGTTCAACTATGTTTTATTTTTTCGAATCACATGTTGTTCGTGTAACTTTCTACAATTTTAATTCCCCAGTTTTATTCATTATAGCAATAACGTATCGACCATGGCCAATCATCAGGAACAAAGAATTCACTAATAATACTATAAGTTATTTTAAATTGCTTCATACTGCTAATATTAACGACATAATGAAATAAGTAATTAGTTATTTCGAAACAATAATGCTTATTAGAACTTACTTATCTTACATAGCACATTCTCATCAAAATGAGTCGTAGCTGGTTTTACATATCAACGTCTGGAACGTTTTATATACCTCGTGTAAACATTAACGTGCTTATTATTGCCTTGAAACATTTGCAGGTAAAACGCTCTTTGTTTAATGAAAACGCCTTTTCATATTAAAATTTTCTGAATGTTCTTTTAACATTAAAACCGTCAAAAAGAAGAATTCAAACCTCCTTATTCTTATGTCTTTTCAGATTATAATCCTCCTCTGCTTATTCTTTCTTCGTGCTCTTTACTATACAATACTCAAACTAACTTAGTGACCTTCTTGGTACTTTTCTTAGCAATTATAATAATTCTTTTCTTGGAAATGCGCAAAGTTTCTAAATGAGATTCATAAAGTTTCGTACAAAGATTATCTTATTTTCCTACTTTTGGCAGCTTTCCTGTTATGTTTGTTTCTAATCCCAGGATAATATTTTGTTTCTTTTACAACTCTTTCACACTTAATCTTTGAGCACAGATAGGCACAAATTTAAATACTAAACTATTTATATCTAGGGCAATTATTTCTAAATAAAACATTTCGTTTTGAACCGTTAAATGCTCTGAAGAATCCCTTACTGAAAAAGAAATCTGAATCAAATCTTTGCTGCATATTACGGATCTAAAAAAACAATTATTTCATTTTTCTGCTTTTTGAAAAACTTCACGAAGTTTTTGTGCCTTTTTTAAACTTCAAATTCAATTCCAAACCCGAAGATGTCCTTGCATCTTTCAATTGCTGAAAGATAACACGCTTGATATTTCTACCACAAAATATCAATTATTTACTTTTCAGTCGCAATAACGTGTTTCCTTTTCATTAATGTACGTTCCCTTAACTCTGTTAGTCTTTATTTTCATTCTATTGAATGGAGTTCGTAAGGCCTGTTCTAATCAAGCGTCAATATTATTTTAAACAAAATAGAGATGATGAAATTCTTCGCTCCTAGTATTTGTTGCTTTTGAAATTTCAGTGATGTTTGTCCAAACAAAAAATACGGTGATTGGTTTATTTATTTAATTCACGCAAAACCTATTGCCCGTTTGCATAGGGATTCTGACCTTTTTAGAAAGAATCCGAAAAGAGGAAATTTGGCATTCTTTTGCTGTCCTGTTGCCATATGGTCCAGAAAATTTTGAATTCCACTGATGTAAAATACTAATTGTAAAATACCAGGTGACCAAACAAATTTAGACATTGCGTTGTGTATTAATTTTAAGTTTAGTTTCAACAACCCGAAGAACCTTGCTGCTGGTGAACTATGCTGTGTTATCATAAATTCAAGTAAACACATAAATCAGTAATACTAAAACTATAGTTTATTAGACACTGATATCAATCAAATTGCTATTATAAAAAATTACACTAGCCCCGGGAACTACCAACCATTAATTAAGAAAAACAAATTTTTAAACATTTATATTGGTTTTCACTAATTCAGTAACTTCTACGAGAACCACTTCAATTCACAAAACTATGGGTTAAGAAATGACTATCTTCATGAGTTATGATATAAATTAATAATTTCTATTACATTTAACAGTTGCAAGGTTCATGCACCTTATTCATCCAAGAACATGTAAAAGTTTCTAATAATTAGTAACAGAGTTAATTATTTATAGTATTGCACCAAAACAAAAAAAAATAAAAGAAACTACTATCATGCTCATCCAACTGAGTTACACCAAGATCTACCCTATTAAGAAAAATTTAAAATTTTGACATGAGCAATTTAAGACTGCTAACAAATTTTAGTTCAATCTCTGCTAAACAGCAAATCATCAAAAGGTATTAAAGATTTAAATTTCTCTACATTTCAAAATCCTTTACAACAAACGTTTAATTAAAAAAAAACCTTAAATTCTGATAATGATGAAATCCTTACTAATTTCAAGAAATAATTAAATCAGCAAATTTTGAATGAAAATTTCCTTAAGAATTAAAAAGTTTAAAAAAAAAGTGTCTTATCTGTCCACATGGATGGAACTTTAAAGAGTTGTTAAGTTGAGGACTGAAAAACTTCAAGCCCGGAAGATGTAGGATCGATGACTTGGATCGTCAACCGACGGCAGCATGATGGAGACCGAACAGCAGAAGATTTACCCGGAACGCAGGAACTTGTAGCTTCAACGAGTGGAGGCGAGGCCTTCTGTTGGATGAATTTCAGATTCATCACGAAAACTCAGATAGATGTAGACATTCTTTCTTTAATATTCTTTTTAAATTGAAGGGGCAGGCAGATTCTGTAGATAGAAATTTTGACAATGAAATTTCATCATAAGATAGAATTGATTCAATTCGGTTGAATTATTGAAGTAGATTCGATTGAAGAATATTTCCTTTTCATTTTGAAGAACCATTAAATTTAAAGCTTAAAAGCCAAGCAGTCGGACGCAGGCGAAAAGGAGCCAAAAGACCCATCAAAAAGGCAACATCATCCTCGCTATCCAATAGAAACAACGTGCTCAAGGCACGCGAGAAAATAACTTCTAGTTAGCCGAAGAAAAAAAAGCGAAGAACTGCTAAGAGACTGAAATCCCACCTGCACCGCCTTTTTGTCAAGTCAGAACACCAGATATCACCAAATCTCGCCAAAAGGGTGAATAAATCCTAAACTCTACACCTCGAGCAAACCCCTGCTACAATCGTCTAAAAATGGAAGAGTTGAACTGAATCAAAAATTCGAATCTCGCCAAGCCCGCCAAAGGGAAAACCAAGAATTTGACGCAAGCGTGGGAAAACTAACAAACCCAAAGCAACCTGCCCCTAACCGGACAAAAATTCCTAAGCAAAGGCTTTGAAATCAACTGCAAAAGTGACCCTTTTCCCTGCTTTCCCCCTAAACCAAAAATCTCATGAAGTGCAAAAAATTTCGTTAAATAATTAGCTGTAAATTAAAAACTATTTAAGCTAGAGACTTGAAAGTACTCTTAAATTAAAAGGCTAATTTCTCTGCATCCAATGATATAAGTTAAATGATAATCAACCTAAGATAAGTAATTTTAAATCAAGTTTATTACGTAGGAAAGCACTTAATTCCATTGTCTGTTTCAACGCGTTTACGAGTAACCAGTGGAAGAAACGTACAAATCTTAAAGTTCCATAACCCCTAATTAAAATTAGACTAAAGCAAATATAAATACAAGATATTAAATAAAATAACTTTGTGTAGCATAAATTTAGAATAATGAAAATTAAATCTTAAGTCAAACTTAAATAATTAAGTGTTAAGTGAAATTGCAACACAACACTGATATCGCGTGCCCTTTGATTAAATGCACTGCAATCAGAATTTCCTGTCGCTTATATTCGAAACCGAAATCAACGATATGGCAGTCGGCAAGCCTACCGGATGAGCAAGCTGCGGCTAAAGTAAAATTTATAAGATCTATGTACACCTAAACAGAAAATACATCAAAACATTTCAGTATGAATGAAATCAGTTCATTCTTTCCAAACAACTACCAACTCGTGAATAATTATTTTGTTGCCAAACCGCGTGAAAAAAAACTGAAAGGTTTTAAATTTTAAATTACTTCCAAAAGGGTGTTTTTTAACGTTTTGTGCGTTACCTTTATTTATTAAGTATCATGTTCTTCGCACCTAAATCATAAAATTCAGTTCAAGAGCAATATCACAAAATAATTTTTAATTGAGCATATCCTTAGAATTTCCGATACACAGTCTCACGCGCTAGAGCTAAAAATGTTTTTTCTGTACTACATTGTCATTGCTCGTATTGAAATACTTGAGTTTCTTAATAAAAGTTTTACAAAATATGAGAATGATAATAAAACAAATTCCAAATTTGAAATTTGGACTTCCAGATGCCCATATTCGCAGTAGGATTACGACATTCAAAATTCGATGGCTCTATGTACCGTCGTTTTATCACAATGCGAGAAACATGCATACATTTATGCACATTCTTCTCATTATTTAATTTCTTTAAATAAATACAGGTCTGCAATATTTGGTGGTAACAGTTTGAAAAGTGAACTGATATTTAATCTTTCCGACGCAAAATACTGAAACGAAAACAATAGTCCTTTAGGGACAAAGCGCCTTTGGACTAAAAAGAAAATAAGCTTTTGACACTTCAAGTTAATACATGTACGTATGACGCCATGATTTAAATTTAATGTAAATATAACATATTTTTCTCAATATCAATAAAATAATAAAGGTGGCAATAATATATCGTGTCAATTGTCCTAACCTGAAACAAAAGAGTTGCCAACGTAAGCTATTAAGTGATGTCACATACAATTGTGTGCTTTCTTCAATGTCAGACTATCATTGCCAAACATTAAACATGTTATTATTATATAATGATAGATCAGTGATGATCCATGACTCATCCTTATATAATAATAACATGCTTCATGCTTGGCAATGCTATTTTAATTTCAAATTTTGTAAAACTTACAATTTTTTTATTAAGAATCTCTACGATTTGGAAGCGAGCAGTGGCAACACTTTTGGAAATAAAGCAGATTTTTATCTCCAACACTGACTGTTTCCCTTCTTAGAAATGAGTGCGAAAATTAGCCTTATCAGAGTTTTTAATTAATATCTCTGCTGATGAAAGTCATATGAAGATGAGAATAGTCGAAATGGCTTCACACGAATTTTTGAAATCCGGTGGGGGTAGGTGCGCTCTCGAAACACAACTGCCCGCCATTTCGGAAGATATAATTTCACAAAGAATCAAACAAGCAAACATAGAGACGTTCACAGATATTGAAGCTTTCATCTGGTGCTCAATAAAATTCATTATTTGATGTATATTACTCACTCTCAGAAAGAATTTTCTAAATGCGCTGATAATTATCAATTTTTACGCAGTGGTTTTACACATATTCGGATTCAGATTGGGAGTTTATGGTATGCTAAGTAAGTATTCTTCACTCCAGAGGTACAATCTCCCTTTAAGACGTTTCTTTATAAATGCAACATTTAATTTTTATATCTGCTATTACATTTGCTTTTGAAATAACAATAAATAATATGATATTCATAGTCCTAACATCAAAATATTCGCTATAAACTGATTAGCACTTCGTTATAATTCTGATCTTCTTTATTTCTAAAGTGATTATAAAATTCTGCTGCTCAATTATATAACTACTTTGTTTCTAATGAGAATGAACAATTTGAACAAAAAGAAGGAATAATTTTTTTAAAGTAAACCTTTGTGACTAGCCAGAAAGCACAGTAACTATAACATCATAATCTCAGTGAATTCTTTGGCTTGAAAGTAGCAGTGATAAAATGATAAAATATATTAAAAATTTGTCAACGGTCGGTAAAAGAACAAAACGAAGTGACATTATCTTAAGCATTAAGCATCGTATATCGAAAGAAATGCTGTAATGGACTTGCTGTTCATAACAGTTTGGCAATCAATATGGTATATCAATGTATTCGAAAAATTATGCAGAGAGTTTTGAATAGTTTCGGTAGCTGACTTATAGAATCATGTGTTTCTATAAACGGGAAGTCTTGATTTGAAATTCCAACTTTTAAGTATTTTTTTTATAAAAATATTGCGACTAATGTTTAAATAAACATTACGCAATACATTTAAGTAATTTAATTTTTCAAAGATCCAGACTTAGAATAGGTAGTAGAAGAATATAGTAATGGATTTACTACATATTCCTGATTCTACTACTTATTCCAGATGTAATAAATAGATAGTAGAATCATAGGTGGAAAACAAATCAGCCAGTGCCTTAAATACTTAGAGGTAGAATCATAGGTAGCAAACAAATCAATCAATGTCTTAAATGTACAAAATTTCTAAAGAAGAAAGCAGTTCTGAAAGAAAATGTTTCAATAAACGAATAAGAGATTTTTTTAAAATATTGTATGCGATTTAAATTCATGTTTTTCCTCTGATCGTAAGATCTAATGCTGTGATTTTTTTTCTCCACATTATACTTTCTATACTTAAAAATGAAGCCAAATTACTTTCATGTCAATCCACCAGTTGCTGTACAAAAGCAAAACGTCTGCAATGAGATAATCTGAAAATTTACTCAATAATGCTATGTGGTATTAAATTTTAATTCTTTTTATGTTGCTACGAAGTTTTAAGGACATTACTCTCCAAATAAATTATTATTCATTGACAACCTATACTTGTAAAGTTTTAAATAATTAACCTTTTATATTATATCCTGACTACACTTCCATGTCTCTTCGTTAATTTCTAACAGTATGTAGATTAGTTAATGTATTTTAAGCAGAATGTTCTCGAATTTTACATACAGCTTTTGGCAGCTATCTTTGATCGCTACTCTGTTTCTCCTTCCATCAACTGGATTATAGAAAGCAGCTTTAGCGTTTTTAGTTGTTATTGCTCTTGAGAGCGTCTGAGCCAAAGCTAAGAGACGCGCTTTATTTCGAAATTTAATATTTTAATTAAAAATATTTTCTATTAAAATATTAAACAAATAAATCATTATTTTGGATTTAAATTTTCGCAAGCCGCGAAAGAGTTGATTTTCTCTTGTTACACGCCTTGCGCAGCTGGAAAACTTACAACTAAAAAAAGAATTATTTTAAACCTCCTTCTAAGTTGGGGTTATTTTACTTAGAATTTTATAAGGAGGCGATGTCTTTAAAATTTCACTAACTGACATTCAGAATATTTTGTGTCTACACACTAGCTCCCAACACACATAGTTAAGGACGATTGCCCGGCCAAGCGATTGTCGAAGTTTTAGATCATCTGCGAGGCTTCAAGTTAAATAAATTTAACTTGAAGCCTCGCAGGGGTAACTAACAAATTCGGTGGAAGGATTCGGATATCTTGGAAATGCCATGTAAGCTTCAATAAAGCCGACCGCCAGTCTGGATGGGAGAGCTCCGTCTCAGGTACTGTGGAAGGGCCGAAATGTCATGTCATTTTCCACTGTATCTGGGAAACAGCAAAATATAGCAACAACAACGTCTGTTTTAAAGGCCAAATTCTGAGTTAGTTTAAAAGTTCAAGTAATGTCTGTTAGTATCCTGAATAAGAACACGGCATTAAGGCATAAGTAAAAGTTTTCATGGACGCATTTGTCAAAGCATTTCAGACAATAAGTGACAGAGCTTGATTCGAGTAAGAATTATTCGGAAAATATTAGGTAGTAGGGAAACAGCTGTCGAATGTTTTGAGTTGCGAAATGTTGAAACCTTGAAGTAATGGTATGAAAGGAAGCCGGGTACTCAAATCAACCAGGCGCAGGTTAAAACAGAAGTGAGTGAAATACAAAAATTTCATCGTTGAGTATACAATTGTAGTTCCACCAAATAGCTCCGCTCCAGTTTCAATGGAGATCTCCTGGAGACGGAACCAGGTCTTTTCCACTCCACTTCTCCTACCACCAAACCAGTCGACAGAGCCTTCTGCTCACCAGTACTTAAGTGCTGCTAAGCCACACAAGTACTTTATACTTACAAACATCTATGGCTTCTCTGGATTCGAATCTGGGTCCAAAAGTATGACAGCAAGCGTCGGTAATCACTGTACGGATCACAGCGAAAGAGAAATTAACCGGGTGATGGTACAGTAGTTAAAGAAACTTAGGATTTTTTAAAGAAAACTGCCGATGATGAACGAAAGTGGTAGATCAATGAATGGCAGTAGAGTTTCGTTTTAAAATGTTGATGTTCAGCGAGATCTACAGCAGTAGATTTAGCGAAAAATATGACAAAAATTACTGCAACAGAACTGCGATCGTCACTAACGAAGTACTTGATCGGATAAATAAACTGGTAATCTCGAGTGAAAATGGGAAAGAATTTTGAATGGAAAGGAAAGCCGATATTGAAAACAAAAAGGTGAGTAATTTAAGCTAGGAAAGAGGGCTGAAAGCTAGACAGGTCATTCACTCCTGAATAGGAAGAAAGTTCTACAAATACAACTAAACACATTATTGTTAAAAAACGGGGAATTGCCTTATGTACAGACAATATTGGATTAAAATCTGTAATAGCATTGTTGATTAGTAATGCGGACTGTATATTCTTGGCGAAGAATTTTAAGAAACCTTTAGAGAGGTACATGTTGTTTGAAGTTGTAAGGATAAAAGTTGCTGCGGCGCTGATTAGTATTGTCAATGCATAGGTATGTGAAGTTGAGTTGCAGCATTTGATTCTGCTTTATGTAATGCGGAAATTTCAGACAAATATGATATTGGGTTTATAAGGTTTCAACTGTAATCTCTTGATCTTCTTGCTAAACATACGCTGTGAAACCGTATGTAGAGGACAGTGAGCAAATCTAGGCTATGTCCTTTAGTGTTGAAGAACTACAAGTCAGAAGGAGGGTTTAAAGGACCCTTTACTTCAAATAATTACAACTCTCCGACTTGAGAGTAAGCCACTACTTGGGCTGAACTAAAATAATATAAAAAAAAGTGTGTTAACAATTCAATTTCCTAAGTTTAACTTTAAGTAGGACGGCGAGGGAAGCCTAACTCTCAGCGAAATGCAATAATGCGAATTTCACGAGTAAGAACCAGTAAATGCAATTGCCTATCAAGGCGAACTTTCACTAGACAGAGGAAATATTTGCGCGCACAGCCTTACGGCGATAAATAATCCAAGACTCTGCCTCTTTTTCTCGTTAACTCCTGCCTTTAAAACTGCTATCAGATATCTGCGATTTGCATAAATATTTCGCTTGCGCTAAATTCGGGCAGCAACTGAAACTTCGAGATATCGATAGGAAAGTTCAACTAAAAATAACATGGTTAGTTAAAATAATGAATACTACAGGTTTAGATTTTCTGAATTCGGTTGGAGAACGAGTAAATGTTTAAGAACATGCAGTAAAGGTGGATGTGAACAGAATCCAGAGTGAATGAGGTATTGCCATCTGTCCCAGAACTGCTAGACCTGACAGCAAAAAAAGTTCCAAGAACTGGAAGGAACTTTCGACGTCGTTTGAAAAGAACGTGTAATTTACTCATGCTGTTATTACACATGCTAAATGCACACGAGATAATTCCCATAATAGACCAAAACTGTGGAGATACGACAAAACTACAGAGGAAACCATAGAAAAACACATTCAGGATACATTTAGAAACAAAATTATCATTCTCAGTAGTCCCTGTACCATAAATTGAGGCAATTTGCTGCCAATTGAAATATAATAGAAAGTTCATAACTAAATATTCACTTTTAAGAAAAATAAGAAAATTAGGTTGACAACGGTGTTTATCACAAAATAGGGGTTTATGCATTTCTAAGACTGTCGTTTCAGTTACGCGGAGCTCCCATTTCATTCATCCAGCTCTGGACATAATGTTAAGAATTCTATTAGTCAGATAAAATTTTATTTGCCTAGATAACATAGTAGTTATCAGTAACACGATTAATTAGTTCTTTACAGATCTGTAAAGAAATAAAGAAGTTCGTTACATACGGCACAACATATCACATCAAGGATCTGAGGCAGATAAACCCACAATGGCAATCCATAATAACAAATACAAATTACCCACCACAGATTACGTTGAAGAGTGTCGTTTTCGGGGTTGGGCGCATAGTACAGGAAGCTCATTAAAGATCTGGTGAAAATTTCGCAGCGGTTTTTAAACTAAAGAAAAAGTCGAAGTCTTTTGCCGTCTGAGGCGAATATAGCTCTTATGAAATTTTAAGCTACTTTTGTTCAAGCCCAGTCCTGAAATTTTCTGCCCCATATGGCGAACTGGATATATCTGAATATGCGTATGAGTTTGATCTAAGAGGTGTACTTATGCAGATGGTAAGATATATTTTAGTAAAACGTTAAAGCGTTAATCAGATTAAAACAAATTACAGGGATACCAAAAACGAGAATTTAGGATTCCTGTTGGATGCTCAAGAACTCAAGTTATTTTGGCAAATAGTTAGTAACAGTGGTCACAAACTATGCCACGATTGCGCGCATGCATTTGGGAAAGAACCTATTTTGAAGCTTGAATAAGTGGGGCTTGTATTACAGAGAAGTCGGGTGGCCCAAGATAAACCGACCCAAAATAAGTGAAAACTCCCATGTCCAGTTCGATGAATCTTTATAACATTGGCTTTTATTTCACATTTTCTTCATTTGGTTTGGATTCGATTTATTTTGAGTGACCCTGTATAATCTTAAACTTGCATGATGCCTAGCAGTGCTTTCGGAAACCATTTACCTGGATATCAAGTTAAATTAAATGTAGACATTAATTTAGATACTGAAGGTAAAAGAATTTAAGGTCTAGTGATCGAATAAACTAATCTTGTAAAATTTATGACAGGAGGCAATGGATACTGATACTTATTGTAACATGAATAAACTCTTGCTCACAGAGTTTGAATCTAATGAGGAATTATGTAAACTTGTTAAAGTTTGCACATTTCTAATACTGTGTGTAGAAATTATTTGTGTGAAACTGCTTCTATTCTGTACAAAATTGCACCTCCTTCATGTACAAACCTTCCAGAAAAGCT
>KK114287.1:618362-640054 GCA_000611955.2 Stegodyphus mimosarum
AATTTTAGGCGCGAAAACTTAGGCTCAACTAAATTATATAATTTAAGAACTCTGTCATGTTATTTATGACCTTTGCTTTCGAATTATTTAAATTCTGGTGCAGGCGATTGAATGGTTTTTATTACTTAACTAGTTATCTTATTATTTTGACTAAACATTCACTTCTGCTTTCGTCACTACCACCATGATGAAAATTAATTAATATATTTAGGCACACATTTAACATTATCTTGTTAACTGGATACTTTAATTGCTCTTAACCTTTTGTTTCTGTGTTGTCCTAAGCCGCTGAAACTGGATTGTCTGTTATTACAAAGATTGTCTACCATTAGTCTGATTGCTAAATAAAAAAATTATTTTAACCTTTTTTTTTTGGAATTGGAAATAGTTTACTTCGAAATTTCAGAAGAAACTTTAAAAGAAACGTCTTTACGTTTCCAAGAATTTCGCCGTTGTTTGAATCCAGACATACTTATTTCTGAGCTTCTTAAATTTTGATTTTAATCTTTTAACATGCAAATATATTCTTTATTTTATTTTATTAGTGAAAATAATTGTTAATCAGTAAATGAAAAAAAAATTATTCATTGAAAACTAACGAACAAAATACACGTATTCAGAGCGTGTCATTTATTACTAAATCGTGAAATATTAACAATACTTCATCATTTGATTAATATATAGCTTAGGAAAAATACCCAGAACTTTAACGTTGCATACAAATTTAGAGTAATTTTTCTATCACTTAAGACATTTCACAGCCTTAGCCCAAAGCAGCGCTATCCGAGAAGGTTTATTAATTTCGAAACGGCGTTTTACGTCGATTCAGTATAAACGGCAAATCATTTTTTAAATTGTTGTCACCAAATACTATGGCCCTGCACTATATTTAAAGACATTAAGTAAAGAAGATTCTGCATGCATGTATGTATGTTTTGCGCAGTGTGAAATGACGGCGGTACCTAGAGCCATGAAATTTTGAATAACGCAATCTTCCACCGAATATGGGCATCTGGAAGCTCTAACTTGGAATTTGTTTTGTTATCCATTTCATATTTTGTAACATTTTAACGAATTTTGGATTAACAAACTCAGTGATTTCAAAGCTAGCATAGCAATACTCTACGGAAAAATAATAATCTCCAGAGCGCGAGACTGTCTATCGGATATTCTAAAGATATGCTGTTTTTAAATATTTTGTAATATTGCTCTACAGTTGAACTTTATGTGATTTAACTGCGAAGAACATGATATTTAATAAATAAAGGCGACACGCAGAATGTTAAAAAACGCTCCTTTTTGGTGTAATATAAAATCTGAAAGCTTTTGGATTTTTTTTAAATTTTATTATTAATTCTTTTATTTTACATCAATGAGATGTAATGTCGTTGTTTAAGCTTAGTCGTACAGTGGCAAATTAAGGACTGGTTTTCATGCAATCTAAATAATTAATTTATGTAGTAAAATATCAAATAATATTTAAGTGTTTAATGTTTTGGTTCATACATATAAAATTTAATTTCGTTGCTTTATTTTAATTAAACATAAAATGAGCTATATGCTCTTACAAATAAAAAAAATCAATGTTTTAAAGATTTTTTTATAGTTCTATCTCTAATATTAAATGAAATACAACAGGCTAAGGTGAAATATAACATTCTTCTTATGCGTTACAAAACATTCGCATATTATGTGAAAGAAAGGGCAATTCATTTTTCCGGATTTTTTAGTTATCGTGGCTGTAGTTAATCATGGATTTCTAAAGTCTAATTATTCAATAAAATAGTTAAACAGCTTCTTCAGCAAAAAGTTATTTACTCTCGCAGTTGTTCGATGCTTTCAAAACAAATATAAAAGATTGAAAACGCACATCTTTTTTATTATATACTATGGAGCTTACTAAAAGCTATGTTCGTGCGTGTGTAGAAGATACAACACAGATAAGAGGGTTCAAATTACCCTTTATTTGCTTTTCGATTTTACAAACGTTCCCGAACTTCGGAATACAAGGACCAACCACTTGTGGTCTGAATGTAAAAGAATATAAGACTACTAACTGACTAAAATTTAAATAAGAGCTAACTTTTATTATTTTACACAGATGACTAGCACTAAGACTGGCATTTTAAATTACTACGTCTGTAGTACGCAAACTGCGGAAAACTACAATACGTGTTTAACTTTCGAGAGGATTAAACTTCTGGCCTTAAAGGCGGACAGTAACTGATGGCAGCTCGCGTGAAGACTTGTAGCAAAAGGGTTCTCTCTCGTTCTTTCTCCTTTCGGTAAAAGCCACAACTTAAATACTTAAGCGTTAGCAAGTACAATTTGGATAAACATATTCATGCGTTAATTCTGGCCGGAAGTGGAAAATTATAGATTATAGTAAAGTTTTAAAATAAAATAAACGTTAGCGAACTTAAACTCCTTACAATGCATATGATTAAAAACCATTTTAATTTATCTTTTACTTCGTGGAACCATCTACAAGTGCTAAAATTTTAGCAATATTTCGATTAAAGTCCTTTGTAACCAACACATTGCAAAAAAAAAAAACTATAAAAGAAATTGCAGATTCCGAACTATAAAAATATAAATTAAGCTTTGTAGTAAACTCCCTTACACAGTAGCTTGCGAGAAATATTTTATTCCTTCTCAGAATAACACCTCAGCTTCGCAACTCAGAGGCGAACTAAGTCGGAGTCAACATCATCTCCTTTAGAAGAAAAATAAGCCGTATGACAGAAGACCCATGAAAAATGAGCCTGCGACCGAAACTTGTTGACATTTCTTCACTTCATGTAAGGCGCAAGAGGAAGTCCAAAGAAATGGTTCTTAAGGTACTTTTATAGCCTATCGATCTTTCGAAACTTTATTACTTTCTCTCGAAACACGTTTGCACTTTCCTTTTAGAAGCTTTCTCCTCTGCAAAATTAAGGTGCTGTGTAGTGAGTGGACTTCGTATTACTTGGTCAATCATATGTCATTTTATTTAAACAAATACTGTTAGAAAGTCATGTACCACTCCCGAGGTTCGTAACAAAGACAAAATTAACACGCTCCGTGCTTCATAGTTTTCTTGTTTTATTTTTCAACAGCGGTTACGTGTAATGAATTTTCCTGGCTTCTGTATCAAACTTTTAATGCCTAAATAGACTGTATCATATTTTTACTTCCTTGTACGAAGTAAAAAAGGAAGTATTGTAATCACGAAAAATTTCAGGTATCATATATCAAAGGAAATATCCATTTCGATCGCTATCGAAAGCAATTTAATGATGTTTTTAAGTGACATTCGTACGTAAGGACAGAATAAAGGACTCTTTTTTTCCTAAAAATTCTAAAACCGATTTAAAATGGATTCTGAAGAGATTGTTTTCCTGGCGCCTGTGCGTACGTACGCATGTATGTACGTATCTCACATAACTCAAAAATGATTAGCCTCAGAACCTTGAAATTTTGTATATAGGACTGCTATACATGTAGATGTGCACTTCCTATTTTGGATACAATCGACCTCACCAAAAGTATATATATTTATTTATATATATATATCCACTCTGTTCCTTGTGTTTCCAGTGAGCTCAGTTTTTCTATTCATATATGTTGGTAAATTGCGTATTTTTTGCTTTAAAAATGACTGAATTACGTTGTTCTTATCTTCCGGTTAAGGTTTTATGCCTTTAGTAAATCTTCATGGAAGATGTATAGAATTATCAACAATTTAAAAGTTGTTTAAGTGCGGCTAAGCTTAATCATTTTTCTTATGGTGGCTATATTTGTTTAGATTTGAAAATTAGGAGAATATTGGATTTGTTGCCAATCTAGAGAAACTAAGTTTCGCAACAACAAAGATAACGCTTTCTTTTCTTATTGCGATTTAAATCATGCTTGATCCATTCTGGAATTTAGTCGTGGAAATAAGTATTTAAGATTTACTTCGTAATTTTTAATATAGATATTTTGAGTTTTTATATATTTTTGCCTTGTCGCGGAGGGAGAACTTAATTAGTTGAATGAAAAATACTGAATTGTCTGTGAAAACTGTTTTTTTTTACTTCTTTTGCACATCGTTTTAGATTTAATTTATTATAGTATTTTAATAGGCCATGTGGCAACGATTAAGTAATTCTCCAGATGATATACATAATTTCTGTACATTCTGATGAGTTAAAAAATGAAAGAGATGTAACGCTGTTAAGTGAAGCTGGCGCAAGAGTGTCGCTGTGGTAAACAAATATAGTGAATTTTAAAGAGTGTATTTATTCTATTGTGGTTTACTCGCTATCGATGAAGTAGATTTAATTCAATGCAATAAGTTTAAATGAAATGTAAAATGCATAGAATTTAATATTCCATACAAAAAAGTCATGTGGTGTACACATCAGATTTTTTATTTGTATGAATGCATATATTTTATAGTTATAGTATTAATTGTATGACTGTGTATAATTTATATTTAGAGTTTATTGATTCGTAATTTGAGCAATTATGTTCAGTGGGAGAATATATCACAGAAAAATGTTAATATTGTTATGCAATTTGTATTTAGACAGCTAGTTTTAGAAGAATTATGATTAAACTGTATTTCCCCGCGCAATGCAGTGCAAGACAAATTTTATAAAAACGCTATGTCGGAAAAATAAGAGTACAGGGCACCTTGAATTTAATAAATGGATATCTCGGCAATTTGTACTGAAATTGTATACATGTTAGTGACCACAATGTTGGATGTAACGCAATTCCATCCTCTTATTGTTTTTCAGAAATATATATCTCGTGACCGGTTGAAATCTATAAAAGACCAGAGAGAGAGAGCGTTTTAGTTAGCTGCTTAGTTACTGCCGAAGCGAGTTTTTTAATTCTGCGTGAGCTGAGATATCTGAAATAGCTGTCTCTTCAGACACGCTGTGTATTGCGTGGTATTTTAACGTCGTCAGTTGTCTGAAGTATAACTACTGATTAAACTGAATGATACTGCGAACATTTGTAGGAATATCTCTCAGGATATTTCGAAAGTTCTGATATACTTTTGTTGATAAGAATAAATTTTATTAACTTATTATTGGACCTTGCGCATTCAATCTATTACGAACCCGTACGCACACAGGGATGATGATAGGTTAATAAAATATATTTTATCCAAATAAACACTTCAATATTCTGGAATTTTTCGCAGAAATACTCATAAAGGTATCCACAGTATCACACAGTGCAATCAGTAGTTACGATTCAAACTACTAAGAATGTTAAACAGTTTTCAATCGGGCACCGAGATTTTTACTTTCTGCTTCTGGACACTACTAGAAGGCAACGCTAGGGCAAAGAACCTCTATGTAAAGAAGGAAAGGCTCCATAGACGTAATGTAAATCACTTTGTCTGCAACGCCGCTACAAAGAAAAGGGAACATTCGCCAAGGGATTTGGCGACTGAATCTGTTGGCGAGAATTTCTCCTCTGTGATGTGCCGGTTCTTTGGTACCTAGCCGACATTTTCCCCCTCCGCGACGTGTATAGGAAATTGAGGAACACGGGTTAAGATGAATCGTTCTTTGACTTGTCGCGATAATTTAAACTCGGAAATGATGAAATATTAGGTGAAGTTTCACTTTCACTGGCTGTTGAACTTCCATTGTCCATATCGCTACTTCAAACCAAAGAACCTATTCTTTGTTTAAACTCTTGCTAAACGTAACGGTCGAACCTGTTCAAATCAACTTCGACATTCAGCTTCGAGCTTTGGCGCTTTTTGGCGACAGATATTTCACGCATGCGCAGTTGTCTCCCTTTTCGTTGGAAGGGAGCCACTTCTGCTTCTGCGAAGTTTTCCTTCTTAACAGTACATATTCTTTGGCTAGGGTCAAATTACAATTACAGATGATATATTTGCATTTATTCAATTGCAATACCAATTAAGGTGTTATAAGAACCGGACCTAATGTCGCCAAATGATGGCAAATAAGTGGCTAAAACCGTTGTCTGCTTGGCAACATCTCGCTAATTACCGATATACGTATTGACTCAATGTTAAATGGACTTGCCACTGTATTCTTACTTTTATTGTTTAGATTCTCTTTTAAGAATTTTAGCGTTACATTACGCAGCAAAATAAAATTTCACACATACTTGCACTAACGTCATCTATCTATGTACAAAATTCGTAATAATAATACTTACCAGATGCGTTTAGCTACAACGTGTATCAACTGTTTTTATACCGCTAATCATTTTTAATTTGGAAAACCATATTTACCTTTTTTCTCTAAATATTCATTTAAGATTGTTTTAAATTTGTAAACCGAAATCAATTATTTAGCTGATGAGAACGAGATAAAATTCTTTCAGAGATCTTCTTTAAAGCAGCTAAATAATATAAGGTATGCGGACCTGTTAAGTTGTGAAGAAAATTTTGGTTATTTCTTAGCATTTGAATATTTTAAATCATTTTAATAAATTTAGCAATTTTGAATCATAAATTCTAATAAACTGAGACTTAATTTATGAACACTTCCGGTAAACGTCGTTAATTTGCGGTTGGGTAAATTTAAATTTGTGTTAATTCGTACAAAATCTGGACCCTTGAAATTTCTTCTGAGAAAAAAAAAATTGAATAAATGTACTCATTCAAATTGATTTTCTTCTGATTTTGGATAATTTCAATAAAAGGAAATTGTACCTTTCTCCTTCGACTTATTTGTATATGTGCATGTACGGTGTACGTACAGACGTCTCTTTCATTGCTGTGATATAAAACGCAAATAGAATTTTAAAGAAACTTTGAGTCACCACAGAATATGTTCTGTCTACATAAGCTGTCTTTGGATGTGCTTCTGAATTGAAAGTATCATCGAAGCGGTTTCTGTTAAAAAACTCTAAAATGGCCTTTTGCCGAGACGTCCTGTAGATTTTCATAACTCTCAATGGACTGCAATATTCGATTTAAAAGAATCTATTTCATCAATCAAAAGCCGCATTTTCGTTCGGTGCATCAGATGATTTTATTGCATGCCCGAAAGTTAATTAAATACTGCTAATAACAATCTCACTCATGCCCTGCACGCAAGAGACAACAGAGAGTTACTTTACAACAGAAAGTCTATCATGTATTTTTAATGATATGCATCACATATTTCAATTGCAAAATGACACTGCTTCGTTACACTGAGACACTGCTTCGTTAGTGCTCTGTCATATATATATGACAGCGTACTAAAGAAGCGAACAAATTAGTTATATATATATATATATATATAGTTATTTCACATTTAAAAAAATCTTTCTGTTCTAGTTAACGATCCTGATTCCAATCCATCTTTGCATTCAGCCTTTAAAGAAATTATGTTTTAGTTCTGCTTTCATCAACAGAGGGCGCCAGTAGTTTGTATCCTATCCAAACTCTCTTATCTTATCTTCTCTCGTTCATTTACGTTTTTGCAGCTGAGGATGGTGGTTTGGTAAAACAATCGAAACTAGTCCTGTGAAAATTTGAAAATATAACGCTGATTTTTGCTGTTTGGCTTCTAAATTAAAATTTCTTCGGCGTCTTATTGTATCTTAATAATATCTTTCTCAGTATTTTGATACCAGTTATACCATTTTATGTTCATAAAAAAATATGAAAACAAACGCCGAAGTATTTAGAACTGCAACTCCTTCTGAGTTGAGTTTATTTTTAATTAACAGTAAAGATTAAATTTATTCCTTATCAATAATAAGTATTATATATTCTCATTATTTCTGCTTTGGCATTTTAATTTCTTACAAATATTCAGAATGAGGGTATGTCGCTAGACAATGTAAAACATTGTCAGTTTCTTCAATGTATATTTAGACATTATCTTTTTGCTTAATAAGCCTTTTTAGAATTCAGATAACTTCTGCAAAAATACACAGTATAAATTTTAACGCTAAAATGCTGAAATCAGTTATTCTGCAGACTATCTGGCTAATCTGCAGATTATTTAGGGCGATCCGTTAAAATCTGGAAAATTGTTTTATTTCTAAATTTGCATAGGTAATCTGAAATTACCTAGATATTCTGGGCATTACTTAATAGGTATTCTTTAAAGTGAAAATAAGATCTTTGCTCGAACAACAGCAACGGTTCTGTATGTCAGTGTGTTCAGTGGCCAGTTACACTTTTAAATTGTTGATCGTTCAGAGTTTCAGAAAATGTTACTGCAAGTCTTAAGTGTACCACAAATAGTGATGCCTGTCGAAAAATTCAATTGCTATGTAATTTACAAATCCACCTGTCCTTAAATTGCACTAATAAGTGAGCATAGTTTAAATATGTTTCGAAAATTCATTTCCTTAATCGTAATACTATTTTAAACCGTTTTATTATCTGTATTATAATTTTTTATTTGATTTGATGATTGATTCTATCAACTAATTTGTTGATTGTTTGGTAGTAACTTGATATTTTAGGTACCGAAAAATAAATAAATAACATCGTATTAATTAAAGCGTTCAGAAACGTTGCTGTTGTTCCAACAAAGATCTTATTTTCAGTTTAACGAGCGCCTAGTAAGCAACGTCTGTATTAGCCTAGTCCGCAATGTGCTGTAAGGTTTATCCTAATTTTATTAACAGATCTTTTATGTTATGGAACTTTTCTATCCATTCTAATTTTAGCTTACAATTTCCTACCAGAATGTATATTCAGAAATGGAGTTAATGCAAATGAGCAAGAGTACTATTTAAATCGATGTTTCGCCGAATTCGAGAGAGAGAGAGAGAGTCTGATTTTCCTGACTAGCGCGCGTTTGCATTTTGGCTACGTTCTCTCTTAGCTACTACTCTCGACCACACTTTAGGCTCTTGCTTGGCTTCGCTGATTTAATGAATATTTAGGTGCCAACTACTTGGAATTCCGATAGTTTCGGTATATCTTTCAGATAGCTTTAGTTAAACTTAGCTAGTTTAGTTTCATAATTATTTAAGTTCAAGCCCAAGTGGAGGCTTTGTGTATACTCCGAGTTAGGAGTTGATTGTATTAATTCTGGGAAATAAAGGGTAGTTAACCCTTCTTAAGTCTTACGTGTTTGTTCTCACACTTAAGCGATTATTCATTTGTTAGTGTTCGTGGTGTTCTAAGATTGAACATTGGAGTTAAATAAGTATTACCCCACAATGCAATGTGGAGGGAGAGGGAAAGAAAGTGAGAGAAAACGTTTTTGAACTTTATCGATACGGAGGCTGTTAATGTTCAGGTTACTAAGTTAAAATGCGGAAATCTCTTGATTCCTCACTTTAACGAAGCAAATCAGTTAATTTGCAAATTAGCGAGGTAATGTGCACATTAGCGATTTTCGCACATTGGCGGTAACATAGATACAATTTGTTTTTATATTTAGTACTTTTCAGAAAACAAATGAGATTATTTAACGAGATTGGAATTTGAATTTTCAATATTGTAATAAACTGTTTTGATGCTAATTATTATTATTACTGTTTTCAGGAAATGTACTTAAAATGGTATAAGTCATATTAAGTCTTTTAATACTATAAACATTAAATAATATATTATTTTTTTGAGTTGATAAAATGTAATATGAAATTCTCAATTTGCATGTCTTTTTGTTCTTTATTTTACTGCTTTTAAATAAAATTTTAAAGAAATTACTTTCATATAATATAAATGAAGACTGTATTTTTAATTTTAGTCAATATTTCAGAGTAATAAGTATCAAGTTGTCTATTATTATAATGACTATTGCTGCTTAATACTACGACTTAAACAATAAAATTGGATGTAGTTGATTACAATTTTAGTCATGTGATTTCCATTTTGCTTCATATAGGATGATTAACAGTTCCCCTAATAAAGCTATGTACATTTAGAAATATCAATTGCTAGTAATATGCCGTCTTGAAAGAATGGTAACCATTAGCCACGTGGTGAAGGGTTCCTAATCCAATTAAATTTCTTTTGGATTTCATGTGTTTTCAAAAACTGATTTTCTGTTTTTCCCTATTTGAAAGGAAATAAGTAGTTTCTTTTTCTCACGAATGAACCATAACCTCGGACGCTTTCTCGTAGTTAATCACGAGTTTTTATGATTTAGTGAATATCTTATAACATTTATAACACACATTGATTTTTGTCAGTGTAAAATTACCAGTAAAAATCATTTTTTGACAGATTTTGCCTGTGTAACAGTCTCGTTTCTAAATGATAGAATCATAAAATGGCTTATCTTTTTTTAAGATGTGTCACATTTTCTATTCACAGTTACATTCAATTTTAGAAATTAGCTTTAGTCTTATTTGAAATATATTTTCTCATGCAATATTTCTTAGTTTAATAGTACTTCTAACAAATTCCTATCTTTAGTAGAACACAAATAAAATGAAATTATACTAGATGTCATTAAAATTTATAGCTACTTGCTGTAAATTTAAAAACACGAATTTAATTTCACAAGTTTTAAGAGGTATAGTATCGTGTAAAATGAAGTTAGCTAGTATTCTGTCATTTCTTTTAACAGCATTGCGAAAATAAATTCTCTAGTGCGAGTGAGTGATATTTTACATCCAGTATAATCCTATTTGAAAACTATTCTATGTTGCATTGACACCTGGGCTTTTCTTTGCATCTTACCTGAGGGTCTTTTTTGCCTCTGCCGTTTTCTTTCCTGTCGACATATTCTGCAGTTTTATTTCCGTCTGTATTTTATTTTTTTCTCTATTTTATCTTGTCTCCTATCGGCGTTTTTCATACCGATGGAAAGATCGTTTTTGATGAATCTGAATATCAGAAAAGTTTTCTGAAGAGGGAAAGTTTTGAACGTTTCTGAGAATGTTAGTAACGGTGACGGGATTCATATCAAATGAAGAAACTAACATTGAAGAAATTAAGATATACTAAACGAATAAGAATAAGAGACTCATATGGTAAAATAAATGTCCTTAAACCGACTAATAATCATTGTTCAAAATTGGGTTAAGTGGCAAGGGCTGCGCCTGTCGTTGCCTTTGTTCTTAATTGTGAGAATACGATTTTGTCGAGTTCCGTCCCAATTTTGGTGAACTAATGAAAGAGTGAGGAATTTTATTTATTATTTTTATAGGTATATATGTCTAAATGGAAATTAAAAACAGTAAATAATAGAAAGTAATAAACTAGATCAACCTGTCAGAGTTTTAGTGAAATTAAATTTTGAATATCTCGTGCATTTTAATTCCTGCAAAATACCTGTAATTATGTTATTTTTGTTAGCTGAATACCTATTAATCACATTTAGAGTAAAGTCATGGTTGATACTCAGCGCTTCACTTCAGCCACGTATAAGTAAGGCAACCCAATGAACTCAGTGATTGGGGAATGGACGTTTTAGAATCTTATATTTTAGCTGGGAGCCTTAATTGTTTTGTTAATCAGTTAAGTAGTTATGGTAGATTGCTAAGTATTTAAATTGGAAAGTCCTAAGTGTTTAACGTTGTGCCTTCCAGTAATTACAAATGCAACGACGAAATCGGTTGATAGGAAACAGTGACCGGAGTGGAGATTTTGTTAAGATGAATCTTTGCTGATTAGCTAGTTATTACTAACTTAAATTTCAACGGTGTCTAAGCAAAACAGCAAACTCAGCTTGCCCCAACTTGGCTAAGAACAGACATCCAATGATTTCTTGGTCTTTTGAGTCTAAGCCACTGTCTTCAAAATCTGTCATGGTGTACACTAAGATAACAATTGAGGGTGGAATAGAGGATTTTATCTTCAGCAATTAGTCTGGATTCTCTTTCGGAAGTAATGACATTTAGAAATTAATGGAAAGACTTAACAGACTACGATGCTAATACCATTCACAAGGCTTTACTAGATAACGTCATAGCTCTCCTTCATATGGAGTACTGATGACAGACGACATAATCTGTGACGAGCTAACTACTTTAGTCATTCTTCGCGGTACAGCTCAGCGTTGTGTTGATTTAGTTTGGCAGTCAGTCGCACTCTTATTCCTTACAAAGTATCCCAGGATACTTCGTTCAGTATGAGAAAGCTGAATGCATATTTTTCGTGCTACTGTGAATGGTCTATAGCTGCCCAGCTGGTATAATGCTTGGCGACGCTGACTGTTGTACCCACGGTTTCAGGTTTGAAGTCCAAAGAAGGCATTATAGTTTATGACAGCATAGAGTATGTGCAACAAACGGAGGGCATCAAAATGCACGACAAGCCGAAAGTACTCTCGAAAGGTTGATGTTAGAGGAAGAGTGATGGGAGATCTTGGGACTGCCTCTCGGGATATGTCTCAAAACTGGGGCAGGACCTTAACATTTAGCTAGATTCAACAGAACCTCAATCACCTGTGCTACTACAGAGGTGCTGGCTGCTACCTGTACCAATCAATAGACTGCGTCGGTTCGACATGCCATGATACCTCTTCGAATCTCTCCGTTACCCTTTCGCAAGCATATCTGGACATTAATAATTGACTATTTAAAAAAGAAACATTTATCGCAATCGTAATTCTTCAAGTACCCAGTACTTGAACCTAGGCAAGACATTCCTCTGACAATCATCAATGACCTCAGTGACAGAATGTGAAGACAGGAGCAAGTAGAGTTACCATATTTTAAAAAATAAAAGCTTAGCAAGAATTTTGAGGGAGAGGAGCTATCAAATATAATCCCAATAGTAAAATAATAAATAATAAAAAGTATGTTTCTTGTTGATGCATGTAAAGAAAATACACAAATACTCGTGCTTTGTATTGATGCTATATTGTATGCTAAAATCGGTTTGCGAAATTCCAGTTAAAAATTAAATAAAAGTTTTTGATGCAAATAATTGTCTTCACTTCTCTGATGGATGCCCATTTTCAGGACAGTTTAGGAAAAAATCCTTTCAATGATTAGAAAACTTGCTGTCTATACGTTATAAAAACTGTGTGGAAGAGGCAAGTTGGTATGAATGAATAAAAGGAACATATAGCACAGAAAACAAAACATTCAAGATATTGAAAATTTGACTCCATACTGTTCACAGCATTTTTACTAAAAATCATGTGGTTTGTTAAAATTCTTTTTGTTATTTCACGTTTATATATTTCTGGTTAGCTAAGAGTTTCCTTGGGAAAATTTTGCTGCATTTTGTATATTCATATAAAATCACTGTATGAATATTTTGAAATCACTTTCAAGACTAAATATTGTCACAGATTTGAGACTTGTAACTGAATTCTTTCCAAAAGACTTTATTTATAATTTGAAAAATTTTTCTAGTTACTTGAGCTGATACATGTAAGAGTAAAATTGATTAACTAGACGCACGACCATTCTCGATTTAAAATTCTGGACATTTTCCAGTCCGGAACAAATCCCAGACACAGGTGCAAATCCCGTGCGTCCGATAAAATCCAACTTAAAAATCGACATAAGAGTAAGAAGGAAAAAAGTATGATGATGTACCGGAAATAAATTGTTTACCTACTATGTATCCTCTTTTAATCTATATTTCAAATTCCAATAAAATGTTGCTTCAATGCAGCACAATAAACTAATATACTTCTTATTTCTTGATAATATTTTGATATATATCTATGTAATGAGATATTCAATATGTAGTCTTTGAAATGTAGCAGTCTAGCACTGATTTCATTAGTCTACATATATATCCTCGCATAAAATTCCAGGAATAAAATCAAATCATAATTGAGAGGACAAAATCGCCGTAGTTATACTTAAATGTACAGTTGTTATATAGATAAAAAAACATTCGTGTGAGCCTAATATTTTAAAACAAATGTCTAATAAGCCACATCATCATTTCATCTCACATTGCTCTCAGGAATAATTGGTAAATTTTACATATTATATTTACTTTTTTTATGTATTTTAATCTCTGAATACTTCAGCGAATGATAAAATCTAATTACTAATAAAAGCTTTACTGTCATTAAGGAAACTTCCAAGCCTTTGAGAGTTTAAACCTAAAGCAGATTTTGAAAATATATGAAGTTAACATTTTAAAAATCACTAGAATTTGATAAAACACATTTCCAGTGAATGAATTTGTAGTAATCATTAGAATGAAAAAAAAATAAAAGAGAGATAAAGGGGAAAATGCATTTGCAGTACTTTAAAAAATGTGTGATAGAAGATAAAGAATAAAAGTCGGAAAATGTTCGCAAACTTTCGTAAATTTCATGGTAATATCTGAAATTTAAACAAAACTTTCCAGACAAATGCATAATTTATACCCTCTTTTTAATATTACATTTTTTCATCTTTTTAAGCACAAAACAAAAACCATTACCTTTTATCAAAAAGTCCGATTTTTTTTCTAAATAATGCCATACAAGTTCATTGATTTACTTCTCTATTATGAATCACCATAACCTTTCGGCCGGAAGCACTGTTTCACGTATTTTTGTTATCGATGAACTAGAAGAAACATTCTTTCTGTAATGAGATAGTCGATAAAATCAGCTCGTTAAAGGAAAAAAAAAATTCTTTTTTGTCCTGTGATTCCCAAATGTGAAATTCATGCATTAATTCTAGGTAATAAACAGATATAATTTTATTTGAAGCGTAAATAAAATTATTTTCCCTCGTAATTACAATAAAGTGAAATTAATCTCTACAGCATTTGTAAGACCAACCACAAATTACTTTACTTTGTTGCTGAAATATTAAATTATTCTTGTACATATATAATTAAAAATGTACGTGTATCCCAACATTTCATTGGCTGATACCCAGACTTTGAAATACAGAGGTACATAATCCGTAATAGGAGAAATCCTAATAAGACAAATATACGATTAAACCTGTATTATACCTAATGCAGATTCCTTAAAACGCCATTTAACGAAGAAGGTTAAAAATGACATTCCATGAAAACCAGAATCCATTCTTATTCTATATAATTGTATACATTTTCGCACTTTAAATTCTTAAATGTCGCTCTCAATGACTGATTTTGCAATAAAATTACTGACTGTTTAATTAACTAATATAATTTTGTTGGTCATTTAAGTTTTCTGTCACAACAATGCTTTGTGTGAGATTTGTATCTGACAGGATTCCAGTATCATTTCACTTGAAGTTAAATTATTTTCAAGATTTGTACTAATTAAGGATGTATTCATTTACTTTGTAGTTGTCAAATGGCAACGCATTTTGTTTTATGTTTCATTTATTTATGTATTTTGAAATACAATCTCCCGTGCACCACAGATGTGCAACATGGGGCTTACAAAAGTAAGTTAACTAAAGTGTTAAATAATACATGCATAAATAAAACAAACAAAAACAGAGAAACAGCAGTCTTGAATTCGCGGAAATAGATAACTCTATTAGCCAAAACACGCAGAACATTTTCAAATCGTTCTGCAAGTATAATCTAAGGCCATCAAAGATAAGACATGAAGAAATCACATGTTCCACATCTTGAGGTACTTTTTTATTCAAATAAATTATTTGATCTTAGATTGAAAATGGAACAGATAAATTGCGAATTTACGGTCACCAGATAAAAACTGAGATACTTTAAAATTCATAGAGAGGAAAACTCGGAATGCAGTCTAAGTAAATAGAAGGTAAGAATTTTTTGATACTCTCAGCATTACAAGATGAAATATACTCCAGTAGTATTGGCCCCACTGCGGCGGCGGAAGTGACGTCAGAGACCACGTGACCGGAAGTGCCGCCATTTTGTTGAGTTGAGGGGTTTCGAAGTGAAAGTAGAAGTGTTTATTTTGAAAGTGGAAGTAGAAGTGTATGGAGATTTTAGAATTTAGGTATTTTGAGTGGCAACCAGGGTTTTGGGGGAAGTTTCGTTTTGATTGTGTGGCAACGATCGCTTAAACCACGTGTTCAATTTTTTTTTAATTCGCCATCTTGGAATCGAGTGGAGTTGTTGGAAAGTGAAAGTAGAAGTGTTTATTTTGAAAGTATATGAGAAATAGTGTCAGAGTTCATTTTTTTTAATTTTGTGGCAACGATGTTTTTATACAAATTTTATTTTTTCTTGTGGCAACAATGAGAGTATTTCGTGTTTGTTCATGTCTGACGTATAATGGAATACGTCACGAAGGAGGTGTGTTATAAGAAAAGAAGCTTTTTCTATTGGTTCTAAGGCAGCCATTTTGTTTTGACGTCACGTCGAAAGTAACAGAGCCATTTTTCTTGGGAAAGAAATTCAGTTGCCTCCTGTTTACTCAAAGTAGTTTGTAGAAATATTTTCTTGCAATTTTGAAAAATGAAGCGTGCTGTTGCAACAGAGAAATCTACAACTTCGAACAAGAAAGTTAGATTTTCGAGTCAAAGAAATATGAGTAACGATGCAAGTATAACGACGTTTAAGTTGGATGCTTTACCTGCTCATCATTTTTACCTTGGCGGTGAAAATTTTGTTGTCATAACAGATTTCTCTCGTGTAATACGTGTACACTTAAGAAAATATGTGCGCTTCGAAAACGACGAGTTTATACCAACGAAAAGCGGAATCACTCTATCGCCTTACCTGTGGCAAGCCTTATCGGATAAATTGGAATATGAGGATATACTAAGTCCCTCTTTGCGAGAAGGTCAGTGTGCAGTGATACAAGACTCTTTGTTCCTTTCAACAGTTACAGCTGAAAATTCCCCGTGCGTTTCGCTTCAGCGGTATTTTATGCGCAAAGATTTTACTCGTGAATTTTTACCAAGTGTGTGTGTTCTTAAAAAATGTGAATGGGAGCAACTCATACGAATAAGAAAACAAATTACAACGGAGGTGGTTACATTAATGTTTGGGTCTACTTTTCAGTTCTACGTTTTGAACGAAGTTTTAAAACAAGTGCCATCACATCAGGATAACCAAATCGGGCCGATTGATGCAGAAATGTGTCTTTCGACTTCTCTTATGGAACTCTTAAAAGAGACTATAAGTTCAAACATAGCGGACATTTTCGAGTGTAGTGGATGCGCTATGGAATACGGCAATCAGCTTGGCCATGAGTGTGTGACAATGCCCAATTCGGATAAACTTTGGAAATATGGAGATCTTGCTGTGTGTAAAATAAATATTATGAACATTGCTGCTGAATTTGTGAGTAAAAATTCGAATATTGCAAATTATATTACAGTGTCATTTCTAAAAAATATTGATTATAAAATGTTGTTAGATAATGCTAAGGATTTATATATTTCAGGTTAGTTGGTTCATATTTTTTAATGTATTGCAATTGTCTATATAGGTGTGAATAATCGCCTATCAAGTTATTTTTGTCATGTTTGTAAATATTTTTTTTGGTGTATATAAAGGAGTTTACAATTCAAATATTTAGTCTCTCGTTCTTTTATATTGTAAGAAATGAAATGGTGATAATAATAATTTTCTAACTTAGATGAAACTATAAAAATTAATATTTGAACAGGGTGTTATAAGGATTAGGTGAAGGGGTTAAAAAGTATAAATATATTTTCAATTTGTTTATCATTTATTTGGATAGCGGTTGTATGAGGATGAACATCACGTTATCTGTTGATAAAAATTCATGTTGTAATGTCAGAAATTCTGAATCTGACGTATCGCGATCCAGCGCAACCGGCAAGCTTCGGTGGTATCAATGCTTTACATCGTGTTTCTGGAGTAAAGAGCAAAGAGATCAAAAGATGGTTAAAAAAGAAGGATTCTTATACGCTTCACAAGCCTCTGCGACACAAGTTCCAACGCAACCGAGTCGTTGTAGGGGGGGATCGACGAACAGTTTCAATCTGATTTAGTAGATTTACAAAATTTAGCTAAATATAATAAAGGATATAAATATTTGTTAACATGCATAGATATTTTTTCGAAATATGCGTGGGCTACACCTTTGAAAGACAAGAAGGGCTCTAGTGTGAAAAGGGCATTTGAAAACATTTTTAAAGAGCGTAAACCTGATTCATTGCAAACAGATAAGGGTTCGGAATTTAAAAATAAATTAGTGCAAAACTTATTTAAAGAAAAGGGCATTCATTTTTTTTACAACACATAATGAAACAAAGCGAGTATTATTGAAAGATTTAATAGGACTCTAAAGACAAAAATGTGGAAATATTTTACTGAGTTTAACACACGTCGCTATATAGACGTGTTGGATAAATTAATCTATAGTTACAATCACACTTGGCATCGTAGTATTCAAATGGAACCTGCATCAGTGAATACAAATAATCAATCTGTGGTATGGAAGAATTTATATGGTGATATGACAAAATCGGTTTCGAAGCCACAGTTTAAAATAGGCGATACGGTTCGTATTAGTAAATCGAAAAGGCCGTTTGAGAAGGGTTACGAAAATAATTGGACTCGAGAAATATTTTCAATTCATCGAATTGTCCCCCGAAAACCTGCAGTTTATAAATTAAGAGATTTAGCTGGAAAAGTGATTGAAGGTAGTTTTTATGAAAAAAAACTACAAAAAGTATCTGATTCGGGATTTTATCCGGTAGAAAAAATATTAAAACAAGAAAAAGTGGCTGGAAAAATGCAGTATTTTGTCAAATTTCAGGGATATCCGGAAAAATTTAATGCTTGGGTATCCTATGTAAAAATGTTATAAAAAGAGAACATTCTGTTCTGAATTTCATTCGTTAAGAAATGTCGTTCTACGTGACGCTGCCCTCTGATAGTAGTCAGAAACATTTCTCAGAAAATACACTTTCGCATTTTGTGACACAGTTGCCTATACCAATTACATTAAACGGTCTGTGGGAAGTTGGATTAGCCGAAATAATTTATCCTCACGAATGGTATAATATAAATAAAGAAAATAATCTGTTTGGATTTGTTTTAAAAGATGGAGAACTCCAGGGAAGAAGGTTACCACCTGGATATTATGAAAGTGTACAAGACATTTTGAACGAAATGAATATAACACCGCTAAGAAACAAAATTACATTTAAATACAGTCCTGTGACAAAACATGTGAGCATCAAAACTGAGAAAGGAGCAAAACTAATTTTTGAGAAAGGTCTTTGCAATCTGTTAGGATTTGAACCGCAAGTACTAGAAGATATTGCTGAAAGTTCCTTCGTTGCTGATCCACGTGCTTCCTTCCCATTTTTTATATTTATACAGATATCGTAGAACCACAAATAGTGGGAAACATTCAAGCTCCCTTACTGCGTATTGTAAAAATAAATGGCAAAGATGGAGAAGTCATCAGTACTCATTATGACAGACCACACTATGTCCCTGTTATTCGAAATCATTTTCAAACGATTGAAATGGAAATAAGATTAAATTCTGGAGATTTTGTTCCATTCGAAAGAGGAAAAGTGATCATTATTCTGCATTTTCGATTGCGACATATCCTATAAAAGGGATAATACATTTCATGAAATACATCATTTGAAAATTTGACACGTTACATGCAGTATGAGCCGTGTTCCTTATGTGTGTTGTACAAAAAAGTTTGAAGATCATTATGTGGGCCAGTTAGGATCTGGCCTTCCGTTTTATCGCGGAGCGATAGCTTATCAAAGAGGTTACGGTATCGGTGGATTTTTTAAGAAAATATTTCGTTTGGCATTACCTGTTCTCTGGAAAGGGGCAAAAACCGTAGGAAAAGAAGCCTTGCTGACAGGGACACGTATAGCTTCTGATGTTATGGAGGGGAAAAATTTAAAGATGGCCGCGCAACAAAGATCAAGAGAAACTGGAAAATTATTGGCTGAAAAAGCTGTTAAGAAAGCAGAATCGATGTTAGGTAGAGGGAGGTATAAAAGAAAGCGTAAAACTCGACAACGTATTAGTTCTTCGAAAGCCAAAAAGCTTCGTAGACGCGATATTTTTGATTCCTAAATAAAACTTTTTTGAAAGCTAATTTAAAAAAAAAGGAAATGGCTTTTATGTTAAAAGATTCTCCCGAATGTACTAAATCAGAATTAGAACTTTTTCACTTACCTGGAACTCAGACTGTCATTCAAAATGGGCAATGGATTCAGTTTCATCCACTTTCTAATGTATTTGATGGAGGACCTGTTGAATTTCTTGTTTCAGGTAGCGGAGAGGAGTATATGGACTTGTCTCAAACACTTCTTCATGTAAAAGCTAAAATAATAAAAACGGATGGAAAACCTGCAACAGCGGATTCGAAGATTGGTCCAGTCAATCTTTTCCTTCATTCGCTGTTTTCCCAAGTGGACGTCACTCTAAATGATCGATTAATCTCCTCTTCGAGCAATACGTATCCATACAGAGCTTATATAGAAACTCTATTAAATCACGGATTTGACAGTAAAACTTCGCAACTAACATGCGAAATGTTCTACAAAGATACATTTAGTAAAGTATTAACATGTAACGAAGGTTGGATGAAGCGTTCCGAATTTTTAAAATTAAGTGATACAATAGATATGATAGGGTGCATTCACTGCGATTTGTTTCATCAAGATAGACTAATGTTGAACCTCGTAGATTTGAAACTAAAACTTATACGGAGCAAACCCGAATTTTGTTTACATGGTAACGAAGGACACAAAGTGGTATTGGATCATGTTTCCCTTTTCGTTCGAAAAGTTCGCGTCAGTCCAGGTATTACTCTCGGACATGCCAAAGCTTTAGAAAAAGCAACAGCAAAATACCCCATTAACAGAGTGTTGTGCAAAGTATATTCTGTACCTCAAGGCAGCATGTCTATCGTACAAGATAACGTTTTCGTCGGGCAGATGCCAAAACGGGTGATTGTTGGATGCGTAGATAATGATGCTTTTCACGGAACTTATAAGAAGTCACCTTTCGAATTTAATCATTATCATTTAAATTTTATCGGAGTCTATGTGGACGGTCAGCCTGTACCTTACAATCCTCTAACTTGTTAACCCAAGGATATAAACTTGTGAAATCTATGTACTTAATTTTTCCTTCGTGCGTTAGCTTTACAGCATTCGTCCTCCCTCCGAAAAATGAGTCTCTTGGATTTAACCTCTCTACTAAACTATGTTCTTTCAAAAATTGCTTTAGCTCCTCATCATTTCTCTTCATGATATTAAACTCATGTTCCCAAATGGTTATTAAGTTATATCCCATGCGTTTAATGATTTCAGATGTCCTCTTCGTTCTGGCAAAACGTTCCCACATGAAACACCCGTTTACAGCATTTCTGTCATCTTGTTGAGGATAACAGTTTTTACATCCATGCCAATAACATCCTTAAAAAAAAGAAGGTATTCAGTTTCTTATAGTCTAAATCAATATAACCTAAAAATTCAGAAAATAAACTTAAAAAAAAATAATAATAATAATAATAATTACCGTAAAACTGGTAAACTGTATGATTAGCTTCGCAGAAACCGTCCACAGAAATGTTTGCAATCATTTGCTCGCCAAAACCATTTCTAGCATGCCTGATATGAATCTTTTCCTTTAGAGCAATAAAATCTATCCATTGAATTCCTGCTATACTGTGATTTGTGTGATTTACATAACCATGAACTGGCACCATTCCGATCGTCTGTGCAGGTATATATTGTGATCTGTAAGTAGCCATACAAGCTGACGCTATAGTAGTGTATTGAAAAGGATCGATCTTCGTTGCAGAAATAAATTCGGCTCTAAAACTGAGACAACACCTTCTCAAAATGTCTACATCCGATCTATGAAAAAAGAATATTCAAAAATGTAGAAATAGATAACGAAATCTTTAAAAAAAAATCAAAACTTATGCACCATAAAGATTACTTACTTGCAATATTTGTAAATTTCTTCT
>KK114289.1:4023-18212 GCA_000611955.2 Stegodyphus mimosarum
CACCGACCTCAAGAGGATTTTCGGCTTGCTGCGTATTTAGAGTGCCCCCATGCCCCGTGAACCCAATGCATTTACAAGCATCTCTCCGGGATTCGAACCCAGGTTCTTCAGTACAGTAATACGATCAATTAACCACTATACCATCTAAGAGGTATATGAAGTTTTTCAAAGGAGGAATGAAATAGATGAGAAATAAACCATAGCAAATTTTAAAATTAGGCAAATTATGCAACCCTATAGCTGAGCACTGATTTAAAAGAAACTTCTACCAATTTCGAGAGCAATCAGATACAGGTCCCTCTTTTTTGGGACCAAAAACATTTTCGAAACGTGGGATTAGAGACAATCATTTTGATTGCATTTGATTTAAAAAGGCTTGTGGCTGCCCCTATTTTGCAAAAGTTTCTTTGCTCCTGAAGAAAATGGTCTAGAACCTGGTCACTGATGGCTCTTAAAATCGATCAAATATTTTCGGAAATTTAAAGCCAAATTTAAGTGGCTTATTCTGTTTAATTTTAAATGAAATGTTTGTTTTGAAATCATTCATGAAAATTAATAGAAAAATGAATTTCAGAACTAAGAGCTGATATAGGCAAAAATATACTCTACTATTATTACACACTTTGTAACTAATTTGTATTCCTAGTGTGAAAACGGAACAGAGCAATTATAGTAAAGGCTGAAATTACAAATAACTTGTTAATGCAAAATAATAATAAAACTGTACCTGTTTTCAAGGTTTGTCTTTCATAAATAGCTATGTTCCGTTTGCATGAAAGTTCGTACTGCGCACGTATATCCTCATCTGTTGCGCAGCTTTGAAATTTCTTACCTTCAACATTAACTTTCTCACTAAGATTTTATAATTCTATTGTCCTCAGGAGAATTCCTTTATGTGATAACGCTTGAGTCCACGCCGCTTTGGATAAACATCTTCACATACTTTAATACTTTCTCAGTCCAACCTTTTATTTTAACTTTCAAATCCGTCATTGCCTTTATAGAATCTGTCGGAATAGAACCAAAGAAGCAGGAGATTTTCGCCTTTAGGTTTAATCATTTTCGCCATTTGTAAAAGGTTTAATTTCGTCTTTGAGTAGTCATTGTATAATTTGCCAGTATGTTAAAAGTTGTGGTCAATATCTGTCATTTCATCCAGGACCTCCCAATCCATTACTATTTTACCAGAGACACTTTTAGTAATGGTAAGATCAATCCAGCTTCATCCTCTATTATGGCATTACTACTACAAGAGTTTGTTTGAGGCCCATCTGGATAACGTTTTACAACAAGATTATTCATTGTGATAAATTCATGCATATCTATATCTCGAAGATCTTCGTAAGGGAAACCCCATGCAATGCTTTTCTCTTGAAGTCACTATTGATAACAATATCTTATTCGTATAGTCTCTCGAAACCTGAAAATGTATCAGGCAGATCTTCAAACTGCAAACAGTAACAGTTTATAATGCGAACTTTGCTGTTTGAGAGTTCAGTTAAAATTACCACTAAGTCCCATGATATACAAGTTTGAATGAAAGATTGCCACTATGTCTCGTGAGACATATGTTTGAATGATGGGTAGACTGTGGTACTTCACTATTGTCAAACTGCTACTTGGGATCAATGTGTAGTCCCAAATAAATTTGTTCGTAAGCTGAAGACTGTTAGGAGAGTCTTCATAACAGTACGGTTCCTGAACACAAGCAAAGTCGTAAAGATTAATTTGATACTTTATTTGGACAGTGAACACAAGCTAAGTCGTAAAGATCAACTTGCTACTTTATTTGGGCAGTGAACACAAGTCAAATCGTAAAGATCGATCCGTCGCCCCCCCCCCGGGGTGCTCTCCATCAAAATTGGGATCGGAACAGAGCTAAATCGTACTGTCACCTGTCAGGTGCTCAAGGTTGTTGCCAACGACAGGCTTAACTTGCGCTTCTTACCACGAGGAATTTTGTGAGCTTGGGCTGATGTTAATGAAGATGTTAATAAGAGAAGGGAGCATAAGTATAGTTCGACCGCCTCATCCGCGACCATGAGCGCAAACACACATGCGCCATTCGGACCGAATTATTCTCAAAATAGGGTGAAAAGGGTGGAAGTATGGGAATTTTTTTCCCTCCAGCATATCTCTTTCTGGAGACGATAACACTTTGACGGTTCTTTCACGTCGCAGCAAGTAATAACTCCCTTTTAGATGTGTCTATGTGTTTTGGCAGAATGCCAGTCAGGGTTGCGTTTAAGGCGGTGGAACTATAACAACAACAACAGATACAAATCGACTTATTTCGACATTTAATCCATTAGTGAAGGTTCGTTGAAAACAAAAAGGATGAGCTAACATTGTAAAGAACAATTATTATCAAGATAGTTCTGTGCCTGATCTAATAGAAGAAGAAATTGTTGTTTTACTGCATCGAGACATATATTATTGAGTGTAATATTGATCGAGGCAATGTAATATTGATACAAAGGCGTTACCGGTCATGGTCCCTTCCCGGATTACTTCTACCGCCGCACCATCTCAACCACGGATCGCTGTGTTTGCGGGGGTGAAGGGTCACCGGACCATTATATCTTTCAGTGCCCACTCACGGAACAGTTCCACTTCCCGATACCAGCCAATATCTCAGCATTTCACAAGTTCCTAGCCAAAAACAGAGCGGCCATAAATAAAATCTGCAAAATAATAACCACCATTGCAGCATATGGCCAGGACCTCTGTCAACCAGAGTAATATGGCTTACATGCATTACTTGCACTGATATATGCACTCTAATGCTCTACCATCTAATCCCTGACTGCATAGGGAGCATCTAATCTCTGACTGCATTGAACACCATTTTTAGGTGTTTAATTTTCTTCTTTTGTTATAACCTATTAAGTGTTTTTTTTTAACCGTGCCTGTATGTTAATTCAAATGTACTTCAAATGCCAGATGTCAAACAGTTGCCCCTGTATGGCCATGTATCCACACTTATAACTATTAAATAAACTCCAGGGGAGGACGCGGGACATATGCCTGTTAACCTCTGTTAAACTTCAGGCGTCCCCGTCCTCCGTCACCTGTCACCTGATACAAAGGCGTATACTATTCAGTTTCCTGTTTAACCAGAAGAAGGCCATGTCTGATTTACAAGAGCATGCCAGCAACTAAACACTAAGAGATTCCAGAATGTCAGTAGCGATATCTATTTCGATGTGTTAAGCTACACGGATCTGCATTGTCAAAAACAAGTAGTCACAAAATTTACTTTAGACGTAACTTATTTCCTCTCAGACCAATGTAAAGAAGAGAAGACAAACGACCTGATACCCTGTAGATGTAAGCAGACGAATGAAAAATGAGCAACGCCTTCGCCGGGAATCGAATCATATACCTCTCGGTTACGCGTCGAGTGTGCTGACCATTACAACACGAAAGCATGCGAAGAAGGCGGGAGAAATACCTTGTATACTCCCCCCTTTAAAGGGCGACTGGAGTTTCGGGGACCCCCTATCGCCAAATCCCGGTGGTGGAGAATCATCATCCACCGACTTTTCAGTTCGGGCGCCACCTGTAGAGTTATTAGGAATGAAACAAGAGAGATTGAAAAATGAGCTATGCCTTCGCCGGGAATCGAACCACGGACTTCTCAGTTACGCGTTACGACCACTACACCACGAAGGAGGGAGAAATACCTTATAACCCTCAGTCTTCAACATCAAGAATGGTAGAAATTGCCAGACAGTACCATTTCCTTTCTCAAACCTTCCCTCTCCACCACCGCTGACTACTCAGCCAAATTATTTATACGAAAACATTTTTATCTGAAAATTGTTATACAAGTTCGTTTTTTAAATTCTTTTGGATTTTTTTCATACTTCCACATTTCATATTCGTATAAATAATGCTATATTATATTCCATTTATAAAATAATATTGCGTACATAAAATACATATATACATATTCATGTATGCATATTAAAAAATACTGCAGTTTCTTATGGAATGATATTTAAGCAATTCACAAAATCGGCAGTTTGTAAATTTTATTTACGTAAGGATTTACAAAACATATTATTTCTGTTGCTTGAGTGATTGCTGTACTAAATCTTCTAGATAGTCTAACTGTACGTAAAGGCGAGTAATCTCCAGTGCAGAATTTTAAAGAATCATTTCAATTTAATAAACAATGCAAGACGCATTTGTTTGAGCTCATTAATTATGCCTTTTGAGATGCTAAGCATGGATTTTATTTATATGCAAAGTCTGGATCTGTTTGAAAGCTTCATTTTGATTCAGGACTTTCGTTTTGTGAAGAATATATCTCAACATATTAAAGTCTGAAAAGTTTGACATAATTCAATATTCTAAGAATGTTAATATAATCTGAAAGAATACATTTGTTAATAATAATAATATTTTAATGAAACAAATAAGTAAATCGGAAAGCTACTAAAAGAAAGAAATATTATTGAAAGACATTGCTGCAGCATTGCATTAAAGAATATTTTATACTCCTTTAAATATTAGTGTTTTGTTTTGGAGCATTTCCTTCGGAAATCTACCTAAAACAATTTTTAGAGCACAGCTCAATAATAGCTTAACGACAAAAGCAATTGCCCATAAAACGTTACCTCGACTCATATAGACATATATATGCTGGTATATACATATACACTACTGGCCACCCAAATTGCAACACCAAGAAAGACAAGAGATTTCACACCAAAATTTATTTACTAGATAACATGCTGACCAAGTATCAAACGATTAAATTTATAGACTTCTGTGAAGTGTGGTATTTTCTAGAATCAGTAGCCAGAGTAGCCGCCATTGTTGGAGATCACCGCTGCCACACGCCTCGGCATTGATTCAAAGAGACTTTGGATGTGTCCTTGGGGTACAGCAGACCAAGAAGCTTCCACACGTTGGCAAAGTTGATCTGGTGTGCCAGCTTGGGATGTAATCTGGGTCAGTCGTTCAGCAACCATCGGCCAAAGGTCCGGAAAGCGAGCCGGCCAGAGAAGCAATTCAATCTGGCGATTGACGAAGAACCCTTGGGTAATGCGCGCCACGTGTGGTAGAGCATTATCCTGCTGAAATAATATGCTGTGGGCAAGCCGTCAAGGTAAGGAAGGACAACTAGATCCAACACCTCGGAGATGTAGCGCTGGCTGTTTAAAGTACCGGCAGTGCGTACTAGAGGAGTGCGAGAGTGATATCCAATACCGTCCCATACCGTAATACCCGGTGCAGGACCAGTGTGGCGGTGCATAACGCAGCTTTTCAGCATCCTCTCTTCACGGTGTCTCCAGACTCCAATCCGACCGTCTTGGTAATGTAATGTAATGTAAAGGGCGAAGAAGCCCTTAGCCCCCTAGCCGAATAAACGGCCTTATGGCTAAAAGAGGACAGGCCCATCTAACACAAACAAAAACAAAAACACTGGTTATATATCCCTATTCCAAAATATTTTAAAATCTGTGTTCTCTATCCATGTTAAAAGTCAAACAATTTAAAATATTAAACTTTTAAAATTCAGTTAAAGAGTATCCTGTCTCTATTAAACTCTTTAATTTACATTTTAAAGACTAATTTAAATATATCAATTTCTAGATAAAATGCCTTAAAATGTGAAGAAGTGGAAAGAAGAACTTAATTTCATTAAGTGTTTTATGTCTCTATTAATCATTCTGATTAGATAGACAATAATTATTAAATCCAAAGTTAGTATTTTAAGCAGTCCCTAATCAATTAAGTCACAACTGTGTAATTACACTAAGAGCATGTCACAGGTACATTGTACAATATCATATGTTTTACAACAGCAAGTATTTCATCATATAATACAAAGTATAACATAATTTACATAATTGGTATAATGGATCACATACAGCCATTGGTTTCATAGCAAAATCTCATTATATAGTACAAAATATACCGCAAATAAATACAATTGGTATAATATATCACATACAGCGTCCAATATTATACAACATTCATTTCCTCCCTATAAACGTTTACATGAGTTTACAGGATATTTCTCTCCTCACTAAAATTCATAAGGCTTTAAGGAGTTATTCTGAGCACTAAATTCTCAAATCCATGAGGAACAACAATTTACAATAAGATTACAAAATAATACAAAGCAAACTCATTAGAATTTTTTAATAAAATACTTACCGAATAGTATCCTTTATATTACATAAAAGCTCTTAAACTCCAAAAATATTATCACTTTTAAGTTAATATAATAAAACTGAAATGTTCATAACCATCCTTAATTCCTAGTAATTTCCATTCAATACCCTATCAACTCTCAATTCCAATAATTGATTTATTGCTGTTGATGATACTCAATATATCTTTGGCAAACTGTTTAAATTTGGAATTTTTAATTCTAAGTTCATTAGTACTTGTAATTCCATATTTCATCCTCACCCCCTGAGTAAGTACACAGAACTCGACGAAGTGTTCTGCGGTTCCAACTTGATCACAAATGAGGCATTTATCGTTGCCCTGGAGGTGGAATCTGTTTAAATAAAAGGGGAACCTCCCATGATTAGTAATGATCTGGTTAACGTCTGTATCTTTATAAACCCTCATCTTAGTTGAAACTTCTATATCATTCAGGTAGTAATTTCTTCTTGTGGAGGTTTCCCACTCTTGTTTCCATAGTTTATGGTAATAATCATTCATAGTAGCAATCAACTTTCTTCTTGATGGTTTAACACATAAGTATTCCATTCCATCTCCCAGGGCGGCCTCCTTAGCCAGTGCATCCGCCCTCTCATTACCGCAATGCCCAATGTGTGCTTTGATCCAATGTAGATATACTGAATGTTTTTCATAAGCTTTGTAATAAAGATCTTTAATATTTTCCAATAATTCCTTTTTTGGCTCTGGCCGGGAGAGCGCCGCTAAGACTGAAAGTGCGTCTGAATATATGTGAATACAATGTCTGTTAGCAAGTCCTATTACAATCCAATTTAGGGCCTCTTTTACAGCAATAATTTCAGCCTGATATACTGAGTTTTTCTCTTTCATTTTAAATTTCTGCGAATGTATTTCCAGTCCATAAAAGTAGACAACAAATGCTGCACCGACGCCCTTCTCGAAACCAGAGCCATCAGTATAGATTTCAATCTCTTGTGGTCCCAATTTGTTACAATCATAGTTAATTCTCCGAGCTTCTATCGGCGAAATATTTTCAGAATTAAAATATGTAATGTCTTCAGCACATATGACAGTGTCATTATATGTCATAGACTCATTTAATTTGTTTCTGAGTAGAAATTTATCATAATAAAATCGGTATTGAATAGATAGAGGAGGTACACCGGCTAAAACACACAGAACCTCCGTCGATACTGTTCTGAAAGCTCTAGTAATAGCCAATAACCAACCTCTCTGCAAAGAGTCCAATTTCGATCTCAGTCGAACTAGCTCCCCTGCTCGAACACCCCATGCTCCCACACCATATATAATCTTTGGCAAAATGACATTGATATAAATCTCCCTTAGGGTTGCGCTCTTGTTTACCAGAGTGATTGAAGTGAAAGTATTTATGTAAAAAGTTAAAACTTTTTCTATTTTTCTCTGGACTTCTTTAAAATGAGATATAAAATTCAGTTTTTTATCCAGAGTTACTCCCAGGTATTTGATTTCGTCCTTAAATTTAACATTCTTACCTTTAAACTTTATCCTGGGAGGTCAAGTTTGAGCACCACCTCTTGGGAAGAATATTGCATTTGTGTTTTCTAGATTAAAATGAATCTTTTGCCTTACACTCCATTGATTAAACAATAGATCGACGTATTTGAATCTTTGTTCCAACTTTTCCAGGGAGTGATCATAAATTAAAACCATAACATCATCTGCAAAACAGATAATTTCTGTATTTGGGAGTTCAACAAGAATCTCGTTGATCATGAGGCTCCAAAACAGGGGAGCACTGCAGGAGCTCTGTGGGCATCCTTTCTTAATCTGGTATTGTAAATTAAATTTATTTGTACTACCTTGGTAAATAATCCTTCTGTTATGCAAATAGTTCTCTATTAGAAGGTACAAATTTCCATAGACTCCGATCCTCTTGAGTGTATAGAGAAGTCGAGGCCATGTGATTGCTTCGGATGCTCCATGAATATCAAAAGAGATGAGCGCTAAGTGATAATCAATCTTTTTTTGTCTTATTAATTGAATCGTATGATACAGTGCTAGTTCGGTAGACCTTCCTCTTCGAAATCCATACTGTCTATGACTTATATAGTTTTTCTTGCATAAAATATAATTGAGACGATTTGTAATGAGTTTTTCCAAACTTTTTGCAAAAACTTGAGTAAACAGATGGGACGATATTTGTCATTATTTTTCGGAATAAGTACAATTTTCCCGATCTTCCAGCATTCCGGGAATGCTGCAAGTGCCAGGCATCTATTGTGTACTATCAAGAAGAGCGAAGGATATTCCTCAAATAACCTCTTTATAATATTGGCACCAATCATATCCAAGCCGGGAGCAAATTTAGTACAAGTCTAGAGATCACATAGTAGATCTCTTCATATGTAAAAGGTGTGCAGTAGATTAAATTCCCTGCTTCCGTCTCCCATCCATTTTCCACCAGTTCTTCATCATTTTGAGTCACTATCATGTCCTCATCTACATCGGTATCATCCTCATCCAACTTCAACGTATTGCGTATTATTCGGTCATAATACTCCTCAATTGTTTTATACTTTTTATCACCTTTTTCCAATATAATATGTTGTCTTCTTTTTTCAGTAGCAATCCTGTAATAATTATCGTAATACATTTTATGATCTAAAAACTTCCTCTCTCTAATTGTCTTTTCACACTCTTAATCTTCTTTTTATATATTGCAAGTTTTCTTTTGTATTCGACTTTCCTTTTTATCTTTAAATCTTCAGGTATGTTTTTAACTTGTGCACTTTTCCTCATTGCTCTTAATTTTCTTCGTAGACTATCTAGTTCGGTATTCCACCATGTAGCACTTTTCCTATTATTCAAGTTCTTCTTGATTAAGAGATATTTATTCATATATCCCATTAATAAATCTTCCATTTCCTTCACAACTTCAGTTAATTCTTCTGCATTACTCGCTTGTACTATTCTGTCTTCAATCTTAAATATATCGTTAGGACACTTTTTAATCATGTTGGCGACTCTTCCCACATTTCTTGAATACTGTTTTCGCATAGTTTTCTCAATCTTCACATCTCCAAGTTTAATAAAAAGATATTTATGGTCGCTAAGTGTCTCCACGTCTAGAACTCTAAAACTTACATTACTCACATCCATGCTTGGTGAACAAACTGCCAAATCAGTCCAACCAATACCAACAGAGGAAGAAAAAGTAGGGGTAAAATCTTGTATATTTAAAATTTTTAAACTGTATTGAACAATAAAATCGTATGCTAAAATTCCTCTCTGATCCATCTCCCTTGCTCCCCAGTTAAAATTCTTTGCATTAAAATCACCGGCAATCATAAAATCTATGTATGTTCTAATAACATTCTCAAGTTGATATAAATATCCTCCAAGTCCTCTGCAGGGGAAAAGTAAGTAGAGATGATTGCCAATCTATATTGTTTCATATAAACAGTAATTGCTACCACGCAATCGTGAAGAGAATCTACAGTATATTCGAGGTCACTATCTGTAATAACTATAGCAGTCCTACCATTCTCCATTCCAACCGCTCTCCAATCTACATTGATATGTGCAATCTTACCCTTGATATAATAGGGCTCCTGCAGTATAAAAACATGTATTGGCTCTTTGAAGATATTGTCAATTACAGAGAGTTGGCAAGAGGCAGCTGCACAATGGTTTAAGTTAATGCTTAGGATATTCATGCTCAAAATAAAAGAGAAAATCACATCTATTAACATAAAATCTCTTATAATAAAATCAAGTGTTTACACTATATAAAATCCAATATATACAAAGTTTCTTAAAATCAGCTATTTACAAAGTTTAAAATCAAATATATACACCTTTTTTAAAAACAATTAAGTTAAAAATGAAAAAATCAAAACCAACTCCAAATAGTTTAAAATCCTTCACTGAACACAGAGCAATTTACCAGGGGTGAGGACTAGTTTCCTCCACTTCTTCTGTACTTGAAATTCCAGGTCAAAATACCTACCTGTAGGCTATCAAATAAATCACAGTAAAAACAAAAAGTAAAATCAATCAATATCTTAAAAGTCCCCGCCGACGTCATATTCAGTTAAATTTTAAATTTAAATATCCAGATGTACTTTCAAGAAATTCATCTCTTCTCTATAAACATTGCATTCCCTAGAGAAGGCATCATGCAAAGTGTCGAAATCCATTTTAAATTTTTCATTGTAATCCGTACAATTTATGCAACATAATTTATCTGTCCTACATTCATTTCTGCCGTGTTCTCCGGCACATTTGCTACATATTTCAGCATTTACACAATCTCTTTTAGTATGTCCAAATGCCAGACATTTAACACAGCGCTTAGGTCTCAGGAATAGTTTAGTGGAGTAGGATTTCCACTCCAACAACAAACGTTGTTCTTCCAAAATATGATGTAGACAGTCGCTATTAATGAGAAAAACTCGATGTGATATTTCTTGCTCGCTAGCTCTAATTCTGAAAATAGGCTTCACACATTCTTGTGAACAGGTGCAATAACGTTTCAAGGCGTCAATAAATTTCTCATCAGGTATAGCATCGGAAACATTATAGACAATACGTTTAGGTCTAATAAATTTACTTCTTCTAGGCATAACTAAATGATTTAGTTTCTGATTGTTTACTACCTCCTTTTCAAGTACCTTACATTCTTCTTTATTTTTTAACTGTACAACCATTTCACCGTTTCTCTGCAATATGATCTCACGATGCCAATACCTATATTCCTCGGGTTTATATTCTCCTTAATTTCATCGTATACATCCACCCCCTCTTTCCTTGGTTTTCAAATAATCTGGTTACTCTTATCATTTTCTAGACTTCTTTTCTCCTTATTTCTCTTTCTCCTACTCTTCACTTCTATCCAATCATCGGTTTTCTCATTTTGTTCACTCATAATCTTATCCTGAATATCAGATATTCCATTCAAAACCCGATCAAGTTTTACAACTAAATCTGACTGTTTCACCGTGTCCAGTTGTTCTAAATACCCTTTTGTAACCCATTCTGAAATAAATACTATTCCGTTACTTGAGGACTCCGCGAGCATTTTTGATACTCGTTTTTCTCTTAGAATTTCAACTACTTTACTCATTTGTTTTAATACAGCAACTATATCATCCTTACTATCTCTCTGAATCATCTCTCTAACCTCATCCACCTTACTACTCTTTAATTGAGACATTTGTCGGCCTGGGGCAGACATTAAAAATTCTTTACATAAAGACGCAGATGCACAAATTAAAAACCTTCAAAATTTCTAAAAATCAATAAAACTTTAAAATAACTATAAAATAACGTTCTTAAGAACAAAAGATAATTTTTAAAGTTAAAACAAACGTTCTACCGTAAAAAGTGAGCGAGTTGCCCAACGTGTTGAAAAATTTCGAATTGGTGCACCAAAAAGAGATCCGAGTTCCCGTCCTACCGAGCAGAAAGACTTTATCAATTGATACACCAAATTTTCAAATGACAACAAAAGGCATCCATTAGGCCCAACTTCACACTTGGTAATTTTCAAAGTTTATAATTTTCAATCCAAACAAAATAAATCACTAAAACTTGTAAAAATGCAAACCGGAGCTCAAAAACGTTCAAATAGCAAAAGCATTTAGAACTAGTGATACTTTAAAATCAAATACAATCAAACATCACTCACAGTACATGGAAATCCGGCAAACATGACACGTCATAAACTTCAAATCCTTCAATCTTGCAAAATAGCTTCACAGGTATAAAAGCTATATATATTCGTGAACCAGAACACTTGAGCAGTCCAAAAATCACATTTCCACAAACACAGAATCAATATTTACTGCAAAATAAACTGAAAACAGCAAACGATTTTTTATTACCGCTTACCAAAATCGTCTAAAAAATGTGCGAACAGCCTCTGTATGTTAGCGGCAATGTATGAAACGCCGGCATTCTATAGAATACCTAAACATTTTATAGCATGCCTGGCGTTTTTAGACAAAGTATGAAACATTTTAATTATTGCATACTTTACCAAGGTAATTTATATAACACCTAGGCTTTCTATAGAATGACAACTGCTCTTTAGGCAAGCATGGAAAAAATCATCATACGACTATTACTTAAAAGATGTTCATTCCTCAAACACACAAATATTATTTTGAAAACAATCGAAAGACTGTCATTAAGAAACGTTTATTCTAAATACGTAAAAAAATTAGTAAGTTGATCTTGGTACACCATAATAAATTTGTATTCTTTATCTGATTAGAAATCAATAAGATCTACAAAATAAAGAGAATCAAAATTCAGAAAAATCATAGGTTTCCACAATAATACCCCTTTTTAATATTTTTTGTTTTTTGTTTTTTTCTGGCATGGCTCACAGAGATGGATGTACAATTCAATATCATTCCGTGTAACATTTTTGCATTTGATTTAAAGTTTATTCTGTCACGCTTTCGGTGTCTAACAGCTAAATGAATTTCATGAAGTACGTGAAATAACTGACGCCTTCTTTAACGGGATAAATTAGTTTAACTTTCTCCAAACGTCACTTCATAGTGATTCAGCAACTAATAGTCTCGTGCTTCCTTCTTAGTAGCCATTTTGGCTTTTTTACATCGTTTATTAGCTTTTGGTAAGTAGTTTTAGTTGTTCGAAAAGAATTGCAGATATATTTCATGCTTTTCCAGTTTGTCATTTGGCATTCTATAAAATGCCTAGGCAATGTACACATGCTTAATCGGTCCATACATTGTCAGCCAGTTTTAGAATGAGCCAGTTTCATACTTTAACGGTAGCATATATGAACATATTACATATATATATAATTGCACCTACAGTTGTTTTTTCACATTCAAGCATTTAAAACAGAATTTAAACGAAAAACCACTTTTGTCAGAAAATTATTTCTGGTCCTACAATAGTCTGACAAACTGCTTGTCCAGAATACCATCATAAACATGATACCGCATACTATTTAAAGGAACTTTTATGTTCAGATTTTTGTCTGGACCTCATTAATATATTCCCCAGAGTATTTTGATTTAGTATGCACTAACACATTATCGTTAATAAAAAAGGTAAAAAGGAAAAAAAACCTCAAAGTTCAAAATCCCCAGATACCAAGGAGCTAACTGCAATGGAAATTCCCAGCACTCCCGCATGTTTCATCTACCAACAAAAAAAAATAAATAAATAAAAAGGCGTATTATCCTAATTGAAACACCGTCAGTTACAGGGGAACTTCACTGTCAACCGTGTAGTCAAAACAATGTCAACCAGTTCCGCTTAGAATTCCACATACGCAATCAAAACATGGCTGCCAAGTACGTGCTCCGCGAGCCAAAAACCTCTGAAAGTCATTTTATCTAAAGCTTTTCGGATATCAGCTCCCTGTAGTGCCCAGTTTGGATTTAGGGTGAGAATAGCGCTCAGCCTTTTGTGGAAAGAATGGTAGAAAGGTAATTTGAAAGCAGTAATATGATTAGTTTGTTGTTCAGAGTGCTTTGGAACGCAGTTCTGGTGTTAACTGCAACCTTGACTTCGGATTAAAAGCAAGAATGTTACTGTTGTATTCTCCTCTAATTATTCTAGTTAAAATACGCGGATCTTCGTTTTTAAATTGCGAATAAATATGCAGCGTTATTCTGCATTCACAGAACTAGGAGATTTTCCTTATATGTGTATTATTATGCATTATTCCTGTACGAGCTGTATGTGTATTAGGATATTTTCCTGTATTTCCTTTATGTTTCATGTATGTGTCCGATGTTACAACGGAAGATAATTAAATTGTAAAAGTTAAATTTTAAAAAGTAAACTTGAAAAGTTGCAGGTGAAGATAATCTCTACATATAATAAAACAAAGAGTCTGTGTGTGAAATTCGAATTATATTTTTTATTTTATGTTTTGTGACCAAATGGCGTCATTTTGAGACATAATGGGCTACAGGAAAGCGAGATTTCACTCTATACATTTCATTTTCACATCGTCGTGAAGCGTAGACACTTAGCTATTTTATTACGAA
>KK114289.1:26550-36878 GCA_000611955.2 Stegodyphus mimosarum
GTTCGTGCAAGCTTTATGTTTGCATATTCTATGAGAATTTCGCTAAACTCTATTTTTTTTCCTCTAATGCTTTTCGTTATACTTAATTCTGAATTTGGTTTATTTAAATAGACGAGACCAAACTATAACCGTGGAGAAATAAATATTTATTTTGCTAAAATGTATTTAACATTATTTGATGACGCTGCAGAAAGCGCATAAGCAATTATTCTACTGCCGAATGCATAACATGACAAAAATATTTTAACTGCATTAAAAACTTAAATGCCCATAAAAGTTTATGAGTCAGATATGGTTTTAATTATACTATTACCTCGGTACGCGTCAACCAAACGAATGTTTTAATGAGAAATAAAATGAAAATAACTGATCCCTTCTTATTAAACATTCTGTTGGTATGGCGATAACACTGTTTAATACCGCTTCGTGCTTATGGGTTCGTTATGGATTGAATGCACAAGTCGTTGAAAAGTTACTAAAATTTATTCTTTTCTCAAGAAATAAAACCAAATGCTCAAATATTTCCACACAGATATTCTTACAATATCACAATATCTCAAACGTTAAACAGAACTCAATTCAAAAACAGAGATACTAATTCTATCTCACAGCGAATTCGCTACATTAAGCATTAAGTAAACAACAGTTCGCTTAAAACAGCTGCAACTGAGCTGAGATGTTTTAATTCGGCTTTTATAAGCTTTTTAATTACTCACTAGAACATTCTAAACCTATTTTCTCGATTTCTGTCGAGTTTTCTGGATGGCAACAGCAATTACGAGATATTTACTTATTAAATATTAAAAGCACGCGCTCTTTTATTTTTACTTTTCCGACGTAGCTTTCTCTACAAAAATCGTCTGCGTTGCACGGGAAAATAAAACAATTTTAATTACAATTCCAAATAAATTGCTAAATAAATACAAAATCCGTAACAGTGCCCCCTTCCCAAGGACTGTACGGCCCGGGCAGTACAATCCCTGGACAGGAAGCCAAACTTACAACTAAGGCATCAATGCAATAATAAACATTACATTACAATAACAAAATAAATAATAACTGCAATAAGTAACTTTCAGAAAAGCAAATACTATCAAACACCAAATACAAATCAAATACTATCAAATATTAAATAAAAATCAAATACTGTTAGACACTAAACACAAATCAAATAGTATCAGATATAAATACAAATCAAATACTCTCATATACTAAATCAAATACTAAATACAAATCAAATACTATCAAATGCTAAATACAAAAAGGACCATGGTCTTATGCTACTTACCTTACTATTTACAATTGTATACACTACGTATAATGGCCATAGTACGAATCCGTTGCGTATAATTAAAATGCAAATGCAGTGCACGAAAATATCACTGTACATTAATGCAAATTTACCAAATTTATTTGTTTTTTCTGATTATTTCATCTGTAAGGTCCCTACTTGACCTGGTTGAAGATAACCAGGTCAGATATTGATTAAAATTCTGTCAAACGTTTTTGCTTTTACCTTCTTCTCGGGACGTTTCGAAAATTTGATATAATTTGTTCATTCCAACTTAGTCTTTTATAAGCTCTGTTGCCAGGTTGGCTTTAAGTCTATTAATACACAGCCACAATCGTGCAAATAAGATGATTAATTAATGTGTGCGCAAAAAAAATTGTAAACACGATCAAATAAATAAAATAATTAATTAAAAAAGGAAAAGGCTCAAAGGGCTCAGACTTTAATGGGCACCCAAGAGGACTTTACCTTTATTATTAAACATCATTATCTTCGCGCCTGCACCGTATACAATTCAACAGCAAATTACCACAATTTTGAAGTAACATGTGTTTAGATTTCGAGATTCAGTGTTAGGTTGTTGGCATGTATTATTTTCCTATCATTTTCAATCTTTTTTCAGTTTATCATATCAATGTACCGTTTTCTTAGTAAGATGTATAACAAATTTTTTTCCTCTTCTTATTATTAACGTCTTGTGTGTTAAAAGTATTAATTAAATATTATTTTCTTCACAATTATGCCACATAAATCTTAGCTGATTTGCAAAATCACAAAATATCAAAAAACAGTATATCTTTAGAATTTCCGATAGACAGTCTCGCGCGCTGGACATAACAATATTTAATCCACTCTGTGTTGCCACTAATAGCTTTCAAATCGTTGCGTTTGTTAAAAATTCATTAAAGGTTCACAAAATCTATACTAAATGAATTTAAATGTGTGCGCTTCTGTCTGTTTTATTATTATTATTATTATTATTATTATTATTATTATTATTATTATTGGGGTGTTATCTCCTCCAAAACGGTGGGAGTTGAGTTTCGAGAGAGGTATTCCCGGATTCCAAAGTTCATAGGAAGCCATATCTACCATTGTCATCTCGAACGACTTCAGTTAACTGAGATATTAATTAAAATCTCCGAAAACATAATTTTCCCGAGTGGCAACAGTTTCGCACACTGGAGATAAAAGTTTGTTTCACTTAGAAAAGTGTTGCCACTACTCACTTTCAAATCGTAGTTTCTAAAAAAAAATTGTAAGTTTTATAAAATATGAAATAAAAATAGCACTGCAAAACATTAAATACACTGTTATTATATAAGTTCATGTTCTGGCGTTGAAGAAAGTCGAGGATTTCATCTGACGTCATTGTATGTATAAAATGTTTCGTTGATGTCAGCATTTTAAATAAACAGCAGCTCTTGGCAACTTTTTTTGTTTCAGATTAAGATAACTGACGCGGTATGTTAATGCCAAGTTAATTCTCTTATTGATATTCATAAAAGCTGTTATATTATACTAAATTTAAATCATGACGTCATACGTATACGTATTAACCTGAAGTTTCAAAGTTTTTGTTTCCTGGTTTGGCAACAAAAAATTTAGTTACGAATTGGTAATTGCTTTAAGAGAATAAACTGACTTCATTTATGCAGAAATGCTTTATGCACTTTCTTTTTAGGGGTGCATAGAACTCATAAATTTTGCTTTAATCCCAGCTAGCAACTTTTTATATAGTATATTAAATTAATAGTTAATTTTTGTTTCAGTTTTTCAGTAGATAGAACTTATAAATATTTTGCTTTGGCCGAACCCGCTCATTTGGCAGGCTTGACCGCTGGTGTGAAATATAAAATTCGAAATTCAAACTTTCGGGCTTCCAGGTGCGCGGTGCACCAGGTACTAGGGTGGAGGACTACGTTATTCAAAATGGGATGGCTCCTGCACCGTCATGCTTCACAATACGAGGAGCATATATACGTTCATGCAGATTCTTCATTATTTAAATTCTTTAAAAATAATGCAGGATGCTAATATTTGGTGGCAACAGTTTGAAAAAGGATTCGCCATTTATAGTGGGCGACGGAAAATTCCGTTTTAATGGAATAGCCCATTCGGCCCAAGGCCCTTTTGGGCTAATAGCTCACAAAATTAATGCAAAAATTAGTTGTCATACCACATAATGTGCACGAATCTGGCTATAGATTTTGTCTCAGATGTTGTCGTGCTGAGCGCTTTTGTGCAAAACTGGTAATAACAATAGCACGAAAATGGTTGAAAAGGACAGTACTTTCCCGTAGTCATAACTCAAAGAAAATTACTTTAATCATAAGGGAAGACTAATAAGAGAAACTCTATTTTAAATCCCTTTTAAATCCAATCTCATAAGGGAGACTCCATTTTAAATCCATTTTACATTCTGTTTTGGGAAAAAGACTCCTTTATTTTACCCGTACGTACGGATTGCATGCAAAAGCATCGTTCAAATGGATTCGACAGCGTTGGTTCGTTGAAATATGATACCCAAACTTTTTTTCGATTAATGTACTCCCTTTACTTCGTACAAGGAAGTAAAAAGTAACAGCTCTTAAAAACTATCGAAGTTAAGATTATATAGAAACTTTTGGAACCAGGAGAGATGAAAAATTAGCAATGCCCTCGCCGGGACTCGAACCACGGACCTCTCGAATACGCGCATAGTGAGCTTGATCACTACACCAAGAAGGCATGCTAAGAAAACCGGAGAAATACCTTTTATACTCCCCCTTTTAAAGGGCGACTGGGTATTAGGGCACCCAATCGCCAAATCCTGGCAGTGCAGAATCATCATTCACCACATTTTTTTAGTTCGGGCGCCAGTGCAGAGACATTACGAATTTTTGGAAGCAGGAGAGATGAAAAATGAGCAATGCCCTCGCCGGGACTCGAACCACGGAACTCTCGAATACGCGCCGAGTGTTGCGAGTTACACCACGCCGCCATTACACCACGAAGGCATGCTAAAAAGGCGGGAGAAATACCTTATAAGATAAATGACATTCTGCAGTAAACAATCATGCCTTGTATTCAAAATGACTTGATTGCATTAATACGAGCAAAATGTACCTACTTTAATTTCAGTAGCTAAATTTCGTAAGTTTAAAGAATTATTTTAACATTTATGTATATAATTTTATTCCAAACTAAACAAATACTTATGTATTACCTTTTGCTCATATTTTAACTTTCTTTTTATCTAAATTACGTTATATGCAATTTTATTATTTTTTTAATGTCTTAACATCTACTTTTTGCATTCTAATATGTATATAATTCGCGGTTCATATTTCATGGTAATTCGTAATTCAACGGAGCATTTAAAATATTCTTAGCCTACGCAATATCTGAAAACTTTTGCGATACTTGAAGCCGAGGTAATTCATCACATTCCTTTTCAATGCATTTCAGAAATGTTCGGTGCTTCAGCCTTTTCTGATACAGCAGACCTTTATGTGTCAATAGGAGAATTTAATTGCGCATGTTGAAAACTGTCTGATGACACTGTTGAATGAACGGAAGATGATAAACCCCTTTTAACAAGACAGTTCTATAGGTTTTTAGCACAGTGATCATTATCGAGACAATAACGCATTAATACAGTGACGACACTTGCCTTCGGATTTGTTCCCATGTGATTTTTATTATGGAAATGGCATAAAAGATTCTCGTTTATCCCTCCACTCGCCATTTGGAATTTTGTATTTGTTTCACTATCAATTTCATATTTTGTAAATCTTTAACGAATTTCTGATTAACAAACTCAAGAATTTCAAAGCGAGAAAAGGCAACGTTGTGTAAAAAACACATTTTGTCTCCAGCTCGTGAGACTGTGTATAGGAAATTCTAAAGATATGCTCAATTTAAAATTATTTTGTGATATTGCTCTTGAAATGAATTTTAGGATTTAAGGGGTGTCAGAATCCTCTATACCGGCAATGTTAAATTGGCCATTTTCGATGTACCTTTTCTCAAAATCTGCTGTAGATATACTCTTGAAATTTTTTGTGTAATTAACGTACACCTATCTGATTATACTGAAATGAGCTTTTAAAGCATTTTGAATTTTAGATTAATTTATAGTTAATTTATAGTTTTAATAATTTATAGTTAATTATTAGGCATAGTAAAATTTAGCACTTTTCTCACGCAAAAACATTTGTGAAATTTTTTTATCGTAATTTATCACAAAACGCTCATTTCAGTAAATATTAGAAAATATAATAAATAACTCATAAAAATTTTAGATACCTGGGAGCAGTAGTTCCTGAGAAAAGGTACATCGAGTATAAAAAAATCACGTTTGGAGAAAAACGCGTTTTTATGTAAAATTCCTCATTTATCAAAGCATTCGATGATAAAATAAAACTAGATTTTTTAAAGTTCTAATTTTCATAGAGGTTAAAGTATAGTATTTTTAGAAAGCTAAACGTGTAGAGAATTTGAAAATGCAAAAATCCCAAATCAATATTTTTTGAAGATTTTTGGCTTCCAACAGCCCTTAAGTGCCAAGAACATGATATTTAACAAATAAAACTAACACACAAAACGTTAATAAAAACTCTTCTTTAAGCGTAATGTAAAATCTGAAAGCTTTCATTTCTTTTATGAATTTAAAAGTATTTCAAGTAATTATGCATAACCCTCTCTATTTACACAAGGTACTAACATTCCCTTAGAAGCGGTTGACGAACCATTTTGTGCTATTTTAATAAATCTTATTTATCTCATTTTAGAAATACGGAATTATCGACTAAAATTCTTTAATTATTCATTATAGATGCGAAGGACACTGAAATTTCTGAGAAAATGCTAAAAGGTATAAGTTAAACTTATCAATCTTACGTGTGTTCAAAGTAGTTTCCAATAACAAAACTTTTGTAAGCGAATTTTTCAAAGATTAAATGCTTCAGACTATTCAACCATTTCTTGGAATAGATGAAAAATAGGCTTTTATAACTTCATTCATCTCATCTTTGGAAACAAAATGACGGCCACCTAAATTTTCTGTTAAATTAAAAAATAGCCACTGTTTACATGTAACAAGATCAGGAGAATAGGGCGGACGTTTTATTCCTTTCGTGTGTTTTTGTTCAAGAAATTCGACTGTTACGCTTTCTGCGTGAGAAAATATATTTTGATTGTGAAACATGTGTCTCCTAATATTATCTTCTTGAAGAGTTTCTAGACGACACTTGACTGAGGTATCTGTTATCTGTAAAAGTCTTTTGTTCTTCTAATTTAAAGGCTTTGACCAATCTTGTACTTCTGAAGAAAATGGCATACCTCGCTCAATAAACGGTATGCACAGTTCGCCATCTATTATGAATATATAAATAATATGGTGTCCACCATTATTAAGTAATTTTAGGATTTCTTTACTGATTCTAACATCCTCCCCTTTTTGGTGTTCTATTCATTTATGGGGGACTCAATGACAACTAATTTTTATTTCCTTGTACAAAGTAAAGGAAATATTGTAATCTTGATAAATTTCTGGTACCATATTTCGATGGAAATATCCATTGTGACCGCTATCGAATGCAATTTAACGAAGGTTTTGCATGACATCTGTATGTAGGGACAGAATAAAGACCTCTTTTTCCCCTTACGATTTATAAAACTGATTTAAAATGCATTCAGGAGATATTTTTTCGTGGTGTCTGTACGTACGTATATATCTCGCATAACTCAAAAACAAGTAGTCTCAGAGCATTGAAATTTTGTCAGCAGGACTGCTATGACGTGTAGTTGCACACCTGTTGTACATATATATGTATGTGTGTGTGTATATATATACCCACTCTGTTACTCAACTCAATCAGCTCAGTTTTTTTTATTCTTATGTATTTGTAAATTGCTCATTTTTTGCTTTATATATGATTGAATTAGGGTGTTCTTATCTTCCGGTTAAGGTTTTTATGCCTTTAGTTAATTTGCATTCAGTATTTGTAGAATTATCAACACTTTAAATATTTTATGAACAATTTTTGTTTAAGTGCGGCTAAGCGTGATTTTTTCACAATAGCAGCCATATTTGTTTACATTTGAAACTGAGCAGAATAGTGAATTAATTCTTTTTGCACCTTCAGTGTCTTTTTGCCGAGTGGGACCAAAAGGAAACTTTCAGTTGTGTGCACCGAAAATTCTGCCTTCTTGCCTGCTGGCTGAATTGTTTGTTTCTGCGTAGGAACTATAATGTTAATTGTAAAAATTGTTTAAACTGTACTTTGCGTTTCATGTGTTTAAATATCTTTCAATTTTTAATGAAAATATTTTGAGATTTTATACATTTTTTCCTTGCCGCGAAGTGAAACCTGAATTAATTGAATGAGAAATGTCTCTCTAATGAAATTCAGAGAAATAAGTGTTTCGTATTAGCAGCAAATATTGTCGCCAGTCTGTTTCGGGCAGAGGAGAATGTTTACGAATGTCGCTATGGGAAACAAATACTGTAAATTTTAAAGAGTGCATTTATTCTAGTGTGGTTTATACGCAATCGGCGAAGTAAATTTAATTCAATTGAATAAGTTAAAATGAAATGCAGGAAAATATGTGTATAATTTAATTTATTTCACAAGAAAGTCATGGGGTGTACACATCAGCCTTTTTCATACGTAGTTCATAAATAAATTTGTGGATACAATGCTAAGTTTTTTCCGTATTGTGCAGACAAGCCTTCACATTATTCAAGCGTCATGTTTTTTTTAATCGCAACCGCAGGATGACAACGCCAAAAAGAATGCAACAACCGGTTTTTCCGTTTCTTTCTGCTGCTGGAGTTCGGAGGTGTGGGACGGCCTTCGGGCCTGTTCCTCGCCTGCCGACGTTACGAGCCATTTTTTCTTCTTCCTTGAGTGTACATGATAATACCTTGCAAAATTTGTGAGAGGAATTTGACTTGATGTTACAACACAAGAAAAGTATTTCTCCAGATTCTTATAAAATGGCTGCTGTTGATAATGTTCTGTCCTGCTACATTGTCGGTTAAGATGTCTTCGACTCGCTATTGATCTCTGCACACACGTGTTTCCTCTTCTTTCGATATAGAAACAATACGATCGTTTACCGAATATGCTTATTGACTGATTTAATATTTGATGGTTCCTATCCCTCCAGAACTTTCATTTTGCATAGATGGAACTTGATTGACTATATTGAACAGCTCAGCTTTAGATTTCCTAATTTTCGTGAACTCACGTGTAATATGTCCCGGGTGTATGTTGTTTAAGTACCTGCGTTTGTCTGTCTGGCAAATACCTTCTTTGTTATTCCTTAATGCTTATTCTGAAGTGGGTAATGCTCAAATAAAAATAAAAATAACTGATTTTCTTGTGATAGACTAGAGTTATCGTCTTTTGGGGTAAGTTTATTTTGATCTTATATTTCCTTCATCAATCACACATTTCTAATCTCACATTTGTATATATCTATAAGTTATTGCGGGTTACTGACACAACGTATTCTCAATCTAATTGATGATTTAAGAAGTAATTTCAATCTTAATTGATGATTTAAGAAGTTAAATAAATTCTACCTTTAGTACCCACTTTCGTTCCAAATTCTATGACACATTTTTATCCATTTCCTATTACACGTATCACTTGGTAGGTAGAACATTTATTATTTATTGATATTTTTTGTATGATCGACACATTTTATAGGGTGTTTCTCCCTCCTCCTTTGCATGCCTTCGTGGTGTAGCGGTCGGCACGCTTGACGCGTAACCGAGAGGTCCGTGGTTCGATTCCCGGCGAAGGCGATGCTAATTTTCATCACTCCTGCTTCCGAAATAACCTAATGTCTCTACTATTTTAGCAATGTTTTAACTAAAATTGAGCAATCATGGTACAGCAAGAAAGTTACTTTTACAAAACAAGAAAGTTACAGCAAGTTTTGAAAGGTTATAATTTTTAAAAATTATAACCTTCCAAAACTTATTTATTATAATTTTTAAAAATTATAACCTTCGAAAAATGAAATGCACTAGAAATTAAATATGAATAATAACAAGATTTTATATGAGGGGAAGGAGAGAATATAATGGAAATCAGTCTTTCACCATAGAAAATTTAAAACATTCTCAACATATGATAGAACTTATTGTTGTGAAACATAATTTAATTTTTTAACATCGAATAACTTTGTATGTTTGAGCACTTTAGTCTTTTCAAACTTATTTCATTTCGAAGTTCATATAATTTTAAATAGGTTTCAAAGATTATAATTTTGAGAAATTATAACCTTTGAAAAATAAAGTACACTAGAAGTTAAATATACATTTGCCTTTACTAATTTTCATGGATTTTTCCTTTCAGATTTTCTGCCAAACTTATTCTTTTTGCGTTGGACTACAAAATGAAGATCGACAGGTAATTGAACTTACTCACTACTTTATTACTCAGTTGCTTTATTACTCAATTTGTTTACATTAAATAATGATTTCATTTTACATCTGTACACTTTACGTCTGCAACACAATTCCAACTTACTGAAATTTTTAAGCATCTAAAAACTTAAAACATTAACAATTCTTTTATGAAATGAGCGTCAGCACAAAATTTTTCACATACAGATACACAACAAATGTGTTGCATTTTTAGCATTGAAAGTATTGTTGCGTTTATACGGGTTCGTAGATTTGAGAGTATCCGATGAAAACACGATGCAGAACAATAAAAAGCACAATTTATTTACAGGAATCACTATTTACAGCACAGTTCCAAAATCACCTTTACAAGCGTCGAAAATCTACAATAAATACGCTGAAACAATCAGCAACACAGCTTCAGGCTGTAACTGTAAAGGCAGCTTCACGGCAACACTAATCTTATAATAAAACACCGTGGAACAATCACCAATCCACTGTCAAGCTATACTGTAAAGATAGCTTCACGGCAAAGCACTATCTCGATTGCTTTCCGTTCACAGAACTCTCGCGTAGCAGCTATTCTCACAACTAATCACACTGCTCGCAACACTTCACAATCTCGCAACT
>KK114289.1:41818-52064 GCA_000611955.2 Stegodyphus mimosarum
AAACACCGTGGAACAATCACCAATCCACTGTCAAGCTATACTGTAAAGATAGCTTCACGGCAAAGCACTATCTCGATTGCTTTCCGTTCACAGAACTCTCGCGTAGCAGCTATTCTCACAACTAATCACACTGCTCGCAACACTTCACAATCTCGCAAGTAACTCGCAACTCCGCAACTAACTGCTCTCAGAAACGCAAGGGTTTATATAGCTTTTCTTTAAGTTCGACACGTTTCGAGAAATATCTCGACAGGAAGTTATTCTAGAAGCTTCCCGATTGGACCATGGGATATCGCCGATTTGGTCGCCAAATGGGCGATAAAGTCGCCAATCTGGCAACCCTACCATACACTATTTTATGGCAACCCTAGTGCTATGCCGGAAAGCTTACATACAGGCGCAACCGCCGGATTTTTCGTAACAGTATGTACGAATTGTAGGGTTTCATGTATATTTCATTTTATCAGCACTATTAACTGTTTTGCAAAAGAATCGAAGCACCGTGAAGGAAATGAAATGGTTGTTTTTGATGAAATTGAATATGTGTATAGCTCATACACAGATAATAAAATGATTAAAAAATCAAGGTCATAGTACCTGTTCACGGCTCGCAATCACCCATTGAGTGTTCAAATTAGTAGTTAGTCGAACCTCTCTGACAGCAATACGTGCTTGAATTCGTCGAGGCAAAGAGTGGTACAATTTCCTAATGGCATTCTGCGACACATTCTGCCAGGCATTCATCAGTTTCCGCTCCAGATCTGCGATATTGTGTGGTGCCCGAACCTCATGGACTACTATGTACCAGACATGCTCGATTGGTGAAAGGTGAGGTGAACTTGCTGGCCAAGGAAGAGCATCAACCACACGGAGACAGTCCAGAGATATGCCAGCGGCATGTGGCCTTCCATTATCTTGTTGTAAAATGGCCCAGGCTGATGGGCCATGAAGGGTAATGCAACCGGTCGCAGCATGGTATCAACATATCGTTGAGCTGTTAAAGATGTACGGAGGATGACTAAAGATGACCTGCTGTCATAAGAAATAGCGCCATCCCAGCAGGGGTTATGGCTGTATGCCTTTGTAAAACAAAGGTGGATTGGGACTGCTGGCCCTGTCCTCTCCAGACACGAACACGGTTGTCATCTGCTTCAAGAGTGAAGCGGGATTCCTCGCTGAACACTATACAATGCCAATCTGACGGCAGCCATGATGATCGGCTGCGATACCACTCCAGACGGCTTTGCCGATGTTTCGAGGACAAAGGCAAATGTCTCAACGGCCTCTGTAAACGTAACCTCGCCTCAGACAAGCTCAGTAAGATAGTGGACGGTACCACGGGAGGTATAGACGTGGCTATCATGCGTTGAATAGCCGACAATGATACCATTGGGGCAGTTCGGGCCTGGCGAGCAATCATCCTATCTTGCTCGCATTTGTGCTCCTTGGCTTTCATTTCGTCGGCAACTTCTTTGTAGCAACCATTGTTGCCAACATCTTTGCACAGCAATGTTTGTACGCTGCAGGTGATGGCCTATTGCTCGATATGACCACCGAGCTTCAAGCAGCCCTACAATGCGTCTGTTCGAAGTCGTTTAGTTGTTTGTAAGATCTTCGATATCTTTGTAATGGCATCTTTAGTTGCTTCTTTACGGAATTACAATGGCAGCAACAAAAAAAAAATTTCCGCCTCTGTTACTGGTTTTATACTTTTCGAATTGCGCACTAGAAACGCGCGCTATGATCCCAATTCCTGTTCATTTGCCTTGAAACTTTGAGTATTTGCATGTTCGATCAAGATGTGTTTGCATAGCATATTTCGTCACGGTCACAAAAGTCCTTCTTGGTGCTTCGATTTGTTTGCAAAAGAGTGTAAAGTTTTGGAGATTTTCTGCTCCTGTTTTGTGTAAACACATTAGGAAAGATTAAATATAACCTTTACTTGGAAAATTACTTGGGAATTGTGTATTTTCCAACGTGGATCTCAATCTTTAAAATACATATCATGTTTACAAATGTTATTTCGTTGAGTTATCGAAATGGTTATTTTTTCTGAAAGTCACCTTTCGTATACTCCACAATTTGCCCTTCTTTTAATGATACTGAAGTTCCAACTACATAAATGTAACCTTTAATCGCTTACGAAAATGCTCTTAAACATCTAGATATATAATAACAAATTTATCCTCCTTCAGCCTTCATAAATAAATCAGTGATTGAAGCATAAAATCAATGAATTATTTTTACCTGGAGACTACTTGAGATTCTATGCTGTAACAAAAAATGTGACTCATTGGATGATGCTGGATTCATGGGCATAGACTTATTCCCATTGTACTCCTAAAATACATCTATAAGTTGATATCAAGGAATTTACACGACATTGTGATCAGAGAGACATTGCACGCGATTTCACAGAATGTAATTAATTTAAGCGCATATCTGTCAGTGAATTCTTCAGACAGATAAAAGGATTCAACGCAGTCAGTATATCTCTACCCTTGTAGATAAGATAAACTCCTAGCTATACATCAAAATTTAAATTACTTCAAACTATAACATTCCCATTACCAAATACAGAAAACATCAGTTAATCGGTCCATGAAACCCTATTTCAGTTTGTACACTGCGCGAAAAAAAATGGCACAGTTCTGTATCTCCCGATTGACACACGTCAAATTGTGTTTTTCGTGCCTCAAATGCGCCACTTATATATATTATATTTATATATAGAATTGTTTTATTATAGGTATTTTGGCATAAAATCGTCTTTTTTCTGAAAACACATGACAATTTATTTTCCATATTTCGATTTTACGACTCAAATTATGTCTAAATATTATATTTTGTAAAATTTGGTGCGAAATTTACGAGAAATCTAAAAATTTGTCTTGGCGCATTTTTTTCAGTATGCGCCAAGAATAATTCACTTGGCGAACTTATCGACTTATAGCAACCTATTTTCTTTTCCTTTTTAGAATTGTATACGAGCGGAACAAAGGTTACGTTCATTACTTTCAAATAATTTTAACAAAGTGCGTAAACCATATTTAGAATTATTATCGCTAGTAACGAATATGTCAAATTTCAAAACGCGCCAGTATGTAAATTCTAAAAAATTTTGAATAAAGAACTCTAATTTTTCTGCACGTGTGCCTAGAAATGCATCTACCTAAGATGGCAATAAAAATTTTATATATAATAATGCAAAAACGTTTTCAAAAAATTTATAAAAAATATTTAAAATCACAAATTTTAAAAATAAATTATAGGAAATGTGCTAATTGTATTTGGATAAACCTCAAATTTAGAATTCTGGAAGAAGGAATCAAGTAAGTTTAATCAAAAAAAGAAATATTAATAAATACATATCAAATTCAATTAACATTGAGGAGCTAATAAAATTTTGAGAACTAATTTTTTAAAAACTGCTCTTTCGATTTTTACGAAACTTGTAGCGTGGCATAATTTGGGCCGTGGAATTGAAATATGGAAAAAAATTGGCATATGATTTCAGAAAAAGTCCGATTTTGTGTCAAAATACCTATATTAGAACTCTGCTATATATATATATATCTAATATATATCTTAAGTCGCGCTTTCGAGACTTGAGAAACGCAATTTGAATTTCGTCAATTGACCTAATAGAACGGGAGAACAGAACTGTCCCTGTTTTTTCTTCGCAGCGTACATTCAGTTTCAATGTCTTTAAACCAACTAAATTCTTCGATGTCGATTATGCACGGCTATCAACATGATAAGACAAAATATGAAACCATAAGAAGGTGATGGAGTACCTTTGGTAAGCCTTATAAACATTTTTTAACTGCTTGCAGTGAATTTGTAGCGAAAGCATGCATTATGGCTCCTCTATTGGTCGCTGTCTTTTGTGAGAGCCAACAAGAACTTAGCATCAATTCAACATGGAAGACTCATGAACTGTTGTTTGCTTGACTAAAGTGTCATCATCGCAATATTGCTTGAACTCTTGCACTTCAGGAGTTTCAAAATGCGGCATTCTTCAGGGATCCTCGATACTGTGGGAATCGTATGTTTAGCGACTATTACTATGCCACAATAAAAGACAGATAAATTCTAACTCCCAATTATGTTGAATGAAGAACTGTCCTAAAACAAAAGAAAAATTCTTAGGTTAATGAGGTGATATGCTGTGACTGATACGCAACATTATCTGTTATGTGTCCATTTTACAAGCTGTATCGTTTGCATTCTCTTCTAAGTTACTCAGTTTGGATAATATGTTGAAAGGGGGTAGTTAGTTCGAAATTCAGTTAACTCTTTAGGAGACGTAGAGATCCAAATCTATTCTTCTCCAACATCTGAAACGCCCGTAAATACGAAGTTTTGTTGGAATGGATTTCGTCGCCTTATGCTAGGTACAATGCTACAGCTTTAACAATAACCTACTTAAGGGAAGTATTTACATCTATCTTGGGGATCTCTGTGCAGTTTCACCCACTTTGTGTAATTTTCCCTTAGAACAGGATTGTAACTGTGAGCATCAATAGCTGAACGTGGACGCTAAACAAAGGAGAAGGCAGGTTCATTCAAATAAGCAACCTACCTTTAGTCGCTTCAAAAGAATGATTGGTGTGTCATTTAACAACTCCCGAAACTATTGAGACATGCACTAAAGTGATGAGGAAAAACACCAGGTAAAACATGGACTCAGGCTTAGGAAGAACTGCCGATATTTGAGTGCACGGGCGTTTCGGGCAACTTCGCTGTAAAACTGTTAATACGAATTTCGTAACAATTTAATAATCGCAATGGTTTTAGAACCTAATACCATCTCTTCTAGATAAGTACTAGAAATAAAAAATATTTAAAGGCATATTTTTATTTCAACCGCCGAGTCAATTTTTTATAGGAGTTCATGAAATGTTCATCTTATTTCTTACTTTGTATGTTCCATTTTTTGCTAATTTACAACAAGATAGTAAACACAAATAGCTGAAACAATTACAGAATATTATAGCTTTCCAAACATGATAGTAAACACAAAATACAAACACAATTTCTTATACTAAAATACGTTAGACTAAATAAAAATGGCGACATGTTAGCAGTGTATATGCTAAAGAACAACTTAAGTATTCCTTTCAAAGAGTGTTAACTATGATGATTCAAACAATAATTCCTTTCTATGTTATCTGCTAAGTCTTAGAGTATGCTGATTGGTCAAGGCAAAGTTACCTTAACGCAATTATTTTTTCCCGCAGAAATGAATTACTACCGGATCTTGTTCCTTCTAAAGGAGGCAGAAAATCTCAGTTATGCATGAAAACATATCATCACTTTTTTCCCGCTTACAGAACACCTGGCGAAGAAAAAGATGAACTAATTATGTCTACTCAACAAGAAATCGATCATGCATGGAATGTGGTCGTAGCTTGCAAGAATCAGGTATAATTTTTTAATAATATCTTATTAGCTGTCCTATAATCTAGACTCTTAAGTCTGGATAATTCTTTTCAAATCCAAATTTCCTTTATAAGCACTGAAGAAGAGTCATAACTATAACAAGCTATATCGTAAAGTTTTCGCTTTCCTTAGAAGATGTTTCTTCTAATGTTATATTGGTTTTACTCAGTTATCGTTATTTACATCTAGTTCTTTTGGAAATAAATTAGCTTAGAAATAAATTAGTAATTTTTTGTTGCCGAACCAGGAAACAAAAATCTTTTGGCACTTTAGGTTAATACGTATTGATACGTAATGATTTAAATTTAATGCAATATAATAGCATTTTCTCAATATTAATAGAAGAATTAACGTGGCAATAATATATCGTGTCAGTAACACCTACCTGAAACAAAAAAGATGCCAATGTATAGAATAATGATCTTATATGAAAATAACATGTTTTCCTGTTTGGCAATGCTATTTTTATTTCGTATTTTGTAAAACTTACAAATTTTTTTTGAATAATCTCTAGGATTTGAAAGCAAACAGCGGCAACCCTTTTCGAAATAAACCATATTTATCCGCGAAAATGTTGCCACTTGGAAATAATAAACGCGAAAATTAGTCTTTTAGAGCTTTTAATTAATATCTCGGCTGATAAAAGTCGTACAAAGACAGTAACAGTTGGAAGGTCTTCCCACGAACTTTTGAAATCGGGAATAATGTATTTAATGTTTGGCAATACTATGTTTATTTCATATTTTGTAAAACTTGCAAATTTTTTATTAACAAACTCTATGATTTGAAAGTCAGCAGTGGCAAAACTTCTCAGAATTAATCCGATTTTTATCTCCAGCGTGCCAGACTGTTGCCACTCGGATAAATGATGGCGAAAATTGGCTTTTCAGAGTTTCAAATTAAAATCTCCGCTGATTAAAGTCGTACGAAGATGAGATTGATCGAAATGGCTTCCCACAAATTTTTCACCTCTTTCAAAATTCAGCTTCCTGCCATTCCGGACGAAATAAACCCACAAACAAACAGGCAGGCGGATACAGAGTTTAATAGCATAGATATCTATAGATATTCCATTTCGAGAAATTATATTTCCAGGCCTTCAGGTTTTAAGTCGAATAATATATTTAAGAGTATCGTAACTTAATAAACAGAATTATATTTCTTAAATTAGGAAAGTTTGTTTATTAGTTCTTTCTAGTGTGATGGCATTTTAATCTTACTTTATAACAAAAACATTTTTCTGTAAATAATATAAAACTGCAGAAATTTTCAGAATGTAAACTTTTTACGAAAAACAAAATTCAACTTACTTGCAGCTCAGAGATTGTGGAAAAATGATTTGAAACTGAAATAATATTTCAGAATGCAAACATATTGCGAAATATAATTCATACGCTCAATTTACCGTCAAAATTTATGTCGCTAAAAATATATTATAAATCGATTTCCTTTGCCACAGGTTTCTCGTTCTTTTGATAAATAATAAAGTAGGATATCAGCGCCTTTACTACAGTATATCACGTTCTTACCACAGTGTATATGTTCTTACTACAGTGCATCATCATCATTGTTCTTATTACAGTATATCCTTGATTTTCATGAGATGCAAAATGCAGAATAGTTGAAATGGAATCTCTGCATTTTAAGGATGGTTGCACATAGTCGTACTAACTTCCGTTTTTCTCTCACCTATAGTGATTCGTAGGGTGTTAGAAGTTGTTGTTTTTATTATTTGAAGATTTAATTTAATTGTAAAAGCCGCATTTTTTTAGACTTCTGGCTTAATGTAGTAACGATAATATTATCTCAATATAGAGCAAAAATGTTAAATGCCTATCAACAGGAAGGAACACGTTCTTTCTTCTCCAATAGCAAAACTTTTATAGTCCAAATACATCGTTTTGATTCTGATGACGCAAAATGATGTACTAAAATTTTGATGATGATGACGCAAAATTTTGTTAAAGCCATTTATTAAAGTACTCGTTTTTGAGATATATTTATAAAATGTTGTTATCAAAAACTACCTCTAGAAGTCTTTATAATATTCGATAATTTCTTAACTCTCATACAGCGCTCATCTATCATTGAGCAAAGCCAATGACAAATCGATAAAATTGCATTAGTAGATAACTAAAACAGAAATTCTTGCAGTTTTTGCGATTACATAACTTTAAATAAATTTACATGTAGATTCAAAAATTTGCTTAGTAAACCATTTTTTGTGGTTTATTAAATACAGCTGTAAAATAAAAGCACATACAGTGTTTCTTTTTAAAACTTAAGCCTAATTTCTAATTATAAAAATAAAATTTCTGGAAACTAAATTAACTAGAACGTTTGTTTTTCAAACAACTAAAATAACTTAAGAATAAGTTTTGTAATAAAATTAAGAAATTATTAAAATTTGAAAAACGTATACTATTTCAATTTGTTTTATAGAACTGAAGACTCGTGAAAAGAATTCCACCATTTGAAAAATAGTCAGTTTCCTTTATCAGCAGAAGTAGCCTGTTGATTCATAAAATCGCTGTAAAAAAGAAAAGAAAAAGTTGAAAATAGAACTCAGAGTTATCTTTAAAATGAGCATTATAACTCAGAGTTATTTTTAAAAAGAGCTTTCAAGTAATGGTAATTTAAAGCAAAAGAAGTCGTTTACGCATAGTAACAGAATGAACATTAGAATAAGCAAAAATCCTTAAGAAAGTTAATGACAAAGAATTCGGAATAGAAAAGCGTCTGCAAAACCATAAGTAAATAAATGTGAATAACCCTCTCAATTTCAAATGACAGCGGAAAAGTAGCTATTTATTTTAATTATAAAACAATTAATAATTGTTATTTTTTTGTTTGTGAAACTAAAAAATCTGATGTACACACCATACGAGTTCCTTGTAAAGAATATTAAATTATACACTTTTTTTTCCTGTATTTCCTTTAAACGTATTTCGTCTAATTTCATCACAGATACATTTCTCGTTCAATTAATTCAGTTCTTACTTCGCGGCAAGGCAAAAGTACATAAAAATCAAAATATATGCATTAAAAATTGAAAGATAATAGAAAAACATAAAACACCAAATACAGTTGAAACATTTAAAAAAGCAATTTTTACTATTAAAATTACAGTTTCTACGCAAAAACCAGCAATTCGGCCAGCAGGCAAGAAGGAAGATTTTTCGATGCACAAAACTAAAAGTTTCCTTTTGGTCCCACTCTGCAAAAAGACACTGAAGGTGCAGAAAGAATTAATTCAGCATTCTGTTAACTTTCAAATGTAAACAAATATGGTTGCTATGGTAAAACAAATTAGGCTTAGCCTCACTTAAACAACTTTTAAATTATTATAATAATTCTGCAACTACTTTATGCAGATTAATTAAATGCATAAAAACCTTAACCGGAAGATACGAATAACATAATTCAATCATTTTTGAAGCAACAAATGCACAATTTACCAACATATAAGAATAAAAAAGAACTAAGCTCACTGAGCCGAGTATCAGAGTGGGTATATATATATATATATTTACATACTTTTGGTGCTGCAGATTGCAACCAAAAAGGGAGGTGCACAACTACATGTTATACAAGTCATATATACAAAATTTCAACGTTCTGTGGCTACTTGTTTTTGAGTTATGCGAGATACATACGTATGCACAGATGCCATGAAAAAATCTCTTCTGAATCGATTTTAAATCGGTTTTATAATTTGCTTGGGGTAAAAGATTCCTTTGTTCTGTCCTTAAGTACAGATGTCACGCAAAAACATCGTTAAATTGCATTCGATGGCGGTCAAAGTGGATATTTCTGTAGAGATATGTTATCCGGAATTTTTCGTGATTACAATACTTCCTTTACTTCGTACAAAGAAGTAAAAAGGATATAAGTATCAACTATTTTCTTTTAAATATCATTTTTAATTTTAGTTTGACCCTACCTATCTAAAATGGGCTAAAAATTTGCATATTTATTTATTTGTTAAGTTATTGAAAATAGAAAGATTATTATTAGTCCAAAGGGATTTAGTCCCGAAGGACTATTACTTTCGTTTTGCGATTTTGCGTTGAATCACTCTGAATGCCCGTTTCACTTTTCAAATTGTTGCCACTAAATGTTATCGCTCTGCATTAAATTTTAAAAAATGAAAAATCTGCATAAATGTATGCATGTTTCTCGCATTGTGATAAAACCTAGAGCCATCGAATTTTGAATGACGTAATCCTACTGCGAATATGGGCATCTGGAAGCCCTAATTTTGAATTTGAAATTTGCTTTATTATCGATTTTATGTTTTGTAACATTTCAACGAATTTCTGATTAACAAACTAAATGATTTCAAAGCGAGCAATGGCAACACTGTACGGAAAAAGAAAAACATTTTTATCTCCAGCGCACGAGACTTACGGAAATTCTAAAGATATGTTCATTTTAAAATGATTTTGCGATATTGATTTTGAACTGAATTTTATGGTTTGAGTACGTAGTACATGATATTTAATAAAAAAAATAGCACACGAAACGTTAAAAGAACGCGCCTTTGGACGTAATTTAAAATCTGAAATCTTTCAGATTTTTTTTTTTTTGAGAAAATTATTTTATTGATTTTCTTTAGCAATATTCCATGCATATTTTCACATATAAAGCCTACATTTTGTCTAAATAAATTTTAAATACTTTTGAGCTTCTGCGTTCTATACAAAAGCAGTAGCGATATTAAAGCGAAATTAGATTAATTGTTTTGCAAAACAATTCTCTTCTCAATTGCAGTTATAACAGATTTATCATATTTACACTC
>KK114289.1:52075-116349 GCA_000611955.2 Stegodyphus mimosarum
CAGTTTAGTTTCATTTGCAGTGTTCTTGGCATTTTATGCTAGATTATTTCATCTAACATTTTGCAGCAGTTTAAATTCTGTAACTGCCCATAAAGGAATTGCAGTTGAAACCATCGCATTGTTAACACATTTACACAACTACATGTATGAGTAACCTCAACACCAAGCAAAACATTCTTTCAGTTTTAGTGATTACAGAAATTCAATAGTTATTACTTTCATAAATTTTAAAATATCAATTTTAAAGATTACAGAAATTCAATAGTAATTACTTTTATTAACTTATGAAATCCATCATTATAAAATCGTGTCATTTTTTCGATTTTATAATGATTATTATGCCGCTATAATGTTGAACTTAATGATAAGATTTATGATAATTCAATTTGTCATTATTATCATAACATTTCATTCATAGATCATATCATTAATTTCAACCTTCGTGTCTTTTTTTCCTACATAGAATTTGCGGTTCGGTACTAAAAATTCCATTCCGAATGTAAACTTTTGAGGTATTTATGATATTCCTTCACAATCTGAATTTTTATATACGTTTCTAAAACACGAAAACCTTTGAAATTTGAATTTGAAAACTTGAGAATAAAATAGGTTGAGACTTACGTTTAAGAAAAAAAAAGAAATACATAAATACACTGACTACAAATACGTATCTGGACACCTATGCAAATGACGATATCTGCGGTCCTAAGGTACGTCACGGACTCCACCGGTATATATCGTGTAGCATCGGCTTTAGTCGCATGCAAGATGTCTCGCAGTTCGGAGCTCTCTGATTTCGAGAAAGGTATAATTATTGAGTATCAGAAATGTGGCCGATCCTTAAGGGACATATCTAGGGAACTGAAGTACCCAAAATCGACAGTGGCCTATGTGATTAAGAAGTGGAAGGTGAGCGGTGATTGTCGGAATGTGCTCCGAATCGGCAGATCAACGAAACTGGGAGATAGAGACCGACGAGTGCTGTCCAGAGAAATTCGGAAGAACCGCTCCCCAACCGATGGCCCTCATCCACGAGGAGTTTCAACAGGCATCCGGGATTATTGTTTCAATGAATACCATCCGTAAGGAAGCACATCTGCTTGGTTTTCATGGTCGTGCTGCTGCCCATAAGCCTTTGATCACAAAATCCAACCGCGCTGCTCGGTTAATGTGGTGCAAAGCACATCGAAATTGGACCGTAGATCAGTGGAAACGGGTTCTTTGGAGTGACGAATCAAGGTTCACCCTTTACCGTTCCGATATCAGGGTCTGGGTCTGGCGTCTACCTGGAGAACGTCTTCTGCCAGAATGCATTGTGCCAACAGTAAAGTTCGGCGTAGGTGGAATTATGGTCTGGGGGTGTTTCTCCTGGTATGGGCTGGGACCCTTGGTCCCCATTCATGGTAAGCTCAACTCCGATGCCTACTGCAATATTTTGGATGACAATGTGCTTCCCACGTTGTGGCAGTTTTACGGGTTGGACCCCTGTTGCTTTCAGGACGACAATGCCAGTTGTCATGTTTCGACGTTAACCAAGGCTTGGTATGGTGCCAATGGAGTTCATCGAATGGACTCGCCTGCCCAGAGTCCAGACCTGAACCCTATCGAGAACCTCTGAGACGATTTGCATCGCCGAATTCAGGGCTGCACTACCCATGCAAAATCGGTGAAGGAACTTCTATGTCTTCTCCAAGCCGAGCGGAAGAAAATACCACTAGCTGTCATACAAAGACTTGGGGAAAGTATGCCCCGGAGGTTCCACGCTGTAATTACCTCTCGTGGAGGCTCTACCAACTATTGATTTTGAATAAATTTAGTTTTTCGTTTCTATCACAGGTGTCCAAATACTTATTGGTAGTCAGTGTACTCCATCGTTCAACATTGCTAGTCAAAACATCACATTTTCGATTTCACTGAACCCCAAAATATTCCATAAAACACTGCCGCTGGAAACGTGGATTTCTTGCAGGGATCATATGCGTAGAAATCTTTCGATTCTATTTAATGATACCAATTCTGAGCTCTACGTTTCTCAAGAAATAATATCCTAGATATTTTTCTTTCACACCTCAATCAACAGATGGAGCCAGTATCTTTGCTCTCTGTCATTTCGCTAGAATCTGTAAAAGCGCTTAGCTGATTTTCTCTTGAAGGCACATAGTCCTGTATCATCATTTTCCCTTTCGCAGCTGAAGAAGCTTTCTATTTAGCTTTCGATACTACAGACATACAAATTTAGCCATGTTACTCTGATTCCTGTGTTTCTCATTATTAGTCTTCTTTAACATTAATTTACGAAGTATTCTTAGGCAGTGTCTCTCTCGCAATCCATTAATGTTTCCTACTTCGTACAACGAAATCATAAACTAAACCAAAAATGCTGTTGACGCAGAAGTTTTAGATGAAAGCTCTGGAGAAATTTTAGTGGATATGGGTACATACTTAATGCAACTGACATGGTTCTTTGACACTAACAAAAACTAATAAATCACTAATGTGATACCACTTAGATAAGTAGTGTTAGAAGAGCATTTGTTTAGTGGCATTGTATACATTTTTCATATCTGAGATATCTTTTCTGTATGAAGTATATGTCAAATAAAATAACATCAAAACTCTTCACACGAAAGCCGTTTTGATATTCACAAACTAATTGTGTATACATAAAATCAGGCTTGATATTTAATTAAAAGCATCGTATTTATGATGTGTTTTAATAAATTTCTTTTAAATGGAAAATCAGATGATGTTTTATTAGACACCACACAATATAATTTATATTGTTAATATTTATATTGTCGTTAATATCTTCGTCGTTATTTATATTGTAGTTAATATCTTCGATATTTTACCTGAGATTCTTTCAATGCTTTTATCAGGCAATGTAATTCTCAGAGCATCTTTTTTTCTCTTATGTAGCCCAGATGTCAAAGGGAGTAAACACCCTTGACAGCTTGACCCTCGGAGCATTATTTTTAGGCCGTGCGCGCAGAAATTTCGAATTATTAACTATGTATGGTGACATGACACACAATCATTTTTAACCATGAAATCCAGAAGTTTTTAAAGCCCGAAATAAACCTGACTCGCATAAGTTTGTTATTCAGCAGAATTTGAATAATAACCTCTTCGTCTACTTTAATTAAGTCATAAAAATCAGTAAAAAAACTAATTATTGTCATCAAGCCGAACTTGAGAATTTAAATTGATCATTAGTACATTCTTTGAGTACATTCATCGCTGTCAACACTTTACAAAGGAACTTCTCATCGATTAAAAATGGCGAAGACACGAATCTCATTTTGTCCATGTCCACCAAATCTTAAACAGAGCCCTTCTGAAAAGCAGAGAATTAATTCCGTCCACTAAAGTCTACAAAAGGCTGAAACACAAGTAAGCAGGTTGTATAAGTAGGTTTGTGTGTAATCAAGTAACATGTGTAAGTTGGTTTTAATTGTTTTCTGCACGATCATAAATGTAAGGAATAAGTACAACTCTCTCTTGAGTAAGGAATCTTACGTATAGGTGCTCAAACGTAACAGAAAGGATAAAACTAACGGTATCATTTCATAATTAGGAATCTCATTGATAAGTCCTGTTAGCTTAGAATTTCTCGCAGGTATTTGCCAAGCAATATCAGTCTGGATACAATAGCTCGTCTTTGGGACTGATTCATGCTCCTTCTCACAATGGCCTGCCATTTTTGTAATGCGCGACCACAAATTGTAAATTGACTACAAATTTCTTAAACACTGCTTTTTGTAAGGAAAATCTGTAGCTGAGACTATTATGCAATTCTTTAATGATGGTGCTTTGTGTAAATCACAAGAGCACGAGTAATTTTCCTGCTTCAAAAATGGCAATGCGTCATATGAAGACAGCTACGATTTGGACAGTCAATGGTAAATAGAAATCTCCTAACAAAGATCGTCTGAAGATCTTTTACAAGGTTTTTTTTTAAACAAACCTCTTTCTGTATAGTAGTTCTCTCGAAAAAGTAACAGTGTCACTGTGCTCACTATATCTTTTGTCTATTTCCAACGATAAAGATAGGTTTCATAAAGAATTCAGTGAATAACATAAAGTAATTCAGTGATATTAATGAGGCTCAAGAAACTAGATTGTCTTCTTTGAATGATATTCCGCGTGAAAAGTTCCAGAAATGAGTACGCGTTTCCAACAATGAGCAAACCATTAGGGAAAATAGATCCATGCCTGTGGATAACACTTTGGAAAGAAATGAAATGTGTAAGCTTAAAGTATAATTGCTTAAAAATATAGTTCGACCGTCTCAAACGAAACTTTAGCTGGCATTCTGCCAAAACACATGGACTCGTCCAAAAGGGGCGTTATTACTTGCTGCGACGTGAACGTCTTCTCTTCTCCGGAAAGAAAAGAATGGAGGTAAAGAAAGTCCCCATCCTTCCCACCCTATTTTGAGAATAATTCTGTCGGAATGGCGCATGCGTGTTTGCGCTCGTGGTCGCGGATGAGGTGGTCGAAATATAATTCTGGTTTTTTGGTGTACCTTTTTGTAGATACATAAATCAGGTACAACAAAGTATGGCAGCATCGTCAAAAATTAAGTATAAAGCATTTGTTTTATGTAGAGGTTGTTTAAATGCAAATGCTACAAGGTATTTTCTTTCTCCATCCAGCATACCTTCGCGGTGTAACGGTAGCACATTCGGCGCGCATATGACAGGTTAGGGTTCGAGTCCCGGCGAGGGTATTGCTCATTATTCATGTCTCCTGCTTTCAAAAAAAAACTATTGAAACTACAACGTATTGGAGAAGACGCATAACAACAATGAATATAAACCATTATGAAGGAAAGAGCCAATTCAAAATTTAATTCTTTTTTCCTATATGAATAAAACAAGTCATAACAAAATATAGCAGTATCGTGCAATAATAAACAAGAAAAATTTGCTTTATGTCAAGTTGTTTCAATACAAATGTATTCGAAAACACGAGTAACAAAAATGAGCTAAAACCATTATAAAGGAAACAGCCAATGTAACAATTAATTCTGTTTTCGTGCATGCATATGTCAGGTCAAAACAACGTATGACAACATCGTGTAGTAATAAACAAAAAGCACTTGCCTTATGTCAAGGTTGTTTTAATACAAACGTATTCGAAAACACGAGTAACAATAATGAACTAAAACCATTATGAAGGAAACAGCCAATGTAAAACCGAATTCTATTTTCCTGTATGCATAAATCAGGTCAAAACAAAATATGACAACAACGTGTAGTAATAAACAAAAAGCATTTGCTTTATTTCGAGTTATTTTAATGGTTGGACACACATTGGACTAGACGCATAACAGCAATGAACTGAAGCCATTATGAAGGAAAGAACCAATGTAAACATTGAATTCCATTTTCCTACATGCATAAATCAGGTCATAACAAAGTATGGCAGTGTCGTGTAGCAATGAACAAAAAACATTTGCTTTATGTCGAGGTTGTTTTAATGCAAACGTTTTGGACAAGTCGCATAATAACAATGAACTGAAACTATTGTGAAGTAAACAGCCAATGTAACACTGAATTCTGATCTATGATTAGTTTTCAATATATTTAACACTTAAAATTTCTTTTAATCTTTCATATTAATTATTTTAAATTATTCGTATCATGCAGCATATTTTTCTCATTTATTAGTTTATAGCAAATATCAAAAGCGTTACAGAGCATAGAGCACGTTAAATCTCCAATAATCAAAGTTAGTATTTGCTTCCCTTTTCAAAAAATCTAAATCACTATTACTACTCAATCAAATTCAATATATTTCATTTCGAGAGCAACTTCTTTTCAATGGAATAAAAAAAAATCAATAACATTATTTTTTATAAAGGGAGGAAAACGAAGAAAAAAATATGTTCGCAAAAGCAGAAGCAGCGCCACCCAGTGATCAGTATTCAAGACAAGTTTGGCGGGAAAGTACTCTACACATCTACGTGTTAGAAGGAAGTTGGGGATTCTTAAATTACAAACAGAAAAGAAGTCGTCTGGCAATTTTAAGTGCAGCATCTTCCTTACACACGAGGGCTTTTAAGGGGGAATTCTGATTCTGTTCGAATTGAGCCAGAAAGAAATCTGGAGAGTGATGGGAAATGTATCGAAAAAACTTGTATTGAACCAACGAAAAGTGTATTTCTTGCATTTCATCTATATATTGGGAAGTAATAAATCAAATACGGACCGAGAGCGTTTTCTGATATTTTTGAGCAATTGCAATGGTGTAAAATAATTTACTACAATACCAAAATTACTTTTTAATTGTTTAATCTGATATTTTTTTCTGTTAGCTATTGATATGCATTTTATTACTATAACAAAGGGACATATTTTATTTTTCTTATGAGACATTTCTCCCTATTCCTCTTGAATCTGATATTTCTTTCTGTTTACTACTAATATGCATTTTTATTACTATAACAAACAGGCATATCTTATTTTTATTACGAGACATTGCTCCCTATTCCTCTTGAATCTCATATTTCTTTCTGTTTACTATCAATATGCATTTTGATTACTATAACAAATGGGCATATCTTACCTTTATTATGGGGCATTCCTCTCCAATTCTCATGAATCTGGTATCGGTTTCTCCTAACTACCAACATGAGTTTTCATTACAATAAAAAGATGCATATCTTACTTTATTATGGGACATTTCTTCCCACTCTTTTTGAACTCTTTCTGCTACCCGTTTCTGTTAACAACAAATATACATTTTGATTACTAAACAAACAAACGAGCATATCTGGCTTTTACTGTCAGAAATTTCACCCACCTATTCTTGAATCATGTATCCCTTTCCGTTAGCTACTAATACGCATTTTAATTACTATAATAAAATATCTGAGTTTTACTATGAGTCTTTTGTTAAGACTTTTCACCCTACTCCTCTTGCACCTCCCATCTCTTTCTATTAACAACAAATATGCATCTTGATTCCTATAACAAACGGATATATCTTCCTTTGCCAACGAGACATCCCCCCACTCCTCTTGCATCTCATATAAATTTCTATTAACTACCAATATGCATCTTGATAACTATGACAAACGGACATATTTTCTTTTGCCAACGACACTTTTCATCCCACTCCTATTGCATCTCACATCTCTTTCTATTAACTACCAATATGCATCTTGATAACCATAACAAACGGACGTATCTCCCTTTGCCAAAAAGACCTTTCACCCCACTCTTTGCACCTCTTTCTATTAACTACCAATATGCATCATGATTTTTATAACAAACAGACATACCTCCCTTTGTCAACAAAACTTTTCAAGCCACTCTTCTTGTATCTCACATCTCTTTCTGTTAACTACCAATATGCATCTTGATTCCTATAACAAACGGACATATCTTCCTTTGCCAACAAGTCTTTTCACCCCACTCCTCTTGTATCTTACATATCTTTCTATTAACTACCAAAACGTATGTGTCTTCCTTTACAAACAAGGCTTTCCCCCCTCTCCTCTTGCATCTCACATCCCTTTCTATTAACTACCAATATGCATATTTATTACTATAACAAACTCACGTATCTTCTTTTGCCAACAATACTTATCATTCCACTCCTCTTGCATCTGACATCTCTTTCTATTAACTACCAATATGCATCCTGATTACTAAAACAAACGGAGATATCTTCCTTTGCCAACGAAACTTTTCACCCCACTCCTCTTGCATCTCACATCTCTTTCTATTAACTACCGATATGCATCTTGATTGCTATAGCAAACGGACGTATCTTCCTTTGCCAACAAGACTTTTCACCCCACTCTTCTTGCATCTCTTTCTATTAACTAACAATATGCATCGTGATTACTATAACAAACGGACATACCTTCCTTTGCCAACAAGACTTTTCACCCCACTCCTCTTGCATCTCATATCTCTTTCTGTTAACTGCCAATACCTATTACCTATTTTGATTGCTATAACAAAGTAGCATATTGTACTTTCACTGTAAGACTATCCCCCACTCCTCTTGAATCTTGTATTTCTATCTGTTAATTAGCAATATGCAGTTTGATTGCTATAACAAACTGACATGTCTTACCTTTTTCATTGAGAAACTTCACCCCATTCGTCTTGAGTCTAGTATATCTTTCTGTTAACTTATCAATACGCGTCTTGATTACTACACCAAAAGGGCATGTCTTATCTTTTTTTAGTCTTTTTGTCCCAATGCTCTTGAATCTGGTACCTTTTCCTGTTCACTACGAGTATGCATCTTGGTAAATGTAACAAACGGGCTTACGTTGCTTTTATTATAGTGTATTTCTTGCCACTCCTCTTGTTCTGCTTTTCATTAGTCCTGTAATTACCTTTAATAGTTATTAATTACATAATAAAAAGGTTAGCCTAAAAGAAACAGATACTCTCAAAATTTTATAGAAAAACGAGTTTTAATATCATGGCTTAAATATTTATTTGGTTAGAAGAATTTGTCCTAAAACTTACATAACTCATCTGCAAATGTTCTACAAATATGGCTGTTTTATAATTCAACAGATACCAAAGTGGTAAGCAAGTTCTTTTGAAACAGATCTCAGCAAGTCCATGTTAAATGTTACAGCATTTGCTGTGATGCATTGTTAAAGATTCTGTAAACTTGTACAAAAAGGAGAAATGATAACCTACGGCTTTGATACATCTCCGCAAGAATCATACGGTGTTATATTTGGACTTCGAATTCGACAGATGTCAACTTACCAGAACCATGTTTTGATCCTTTGAACAACAACCAATCCAACACTGAAGCAGACTTTTGTTTGTACAGTATTCTAAGATGCTGTTCAGCCATACAGATCTGTTGTTTTACTTCAGTCAAGCATTTTATATTTTTTATCTGATTAATGGTCATATTTCTCGATTGATGCTGACAGAACCCTTAAATAATGTTGACATGATGAAAGAAAAAAATTATGAAACCCCAAAGGGGCGTTTTTTTAACGTTTTATGCGTTACCTTTATTCATAAAATATCATGTTCTTCGAAATTAAACTATAAAATACAATTCAAGAGCAATATGGCAAAATAATTTTAAAATGAACATATCTTTAGAATTTCCGATACACAATCTCGCGTGCTGGAGATAAAAATGAGTTTTATTTTCATGCAGCGTTGCCATTCCTCGCGTTGAAATCATTGGGTTTGTTAATCAGAAAGTCTTTAAAGTCTCACAAAATATAAAATAGGTAATAAAACAAATTCCAAATTCCAAATTTGGGCTTCCAGATGCCCATATTCGGGTGAAGACATAAGTTATTGAAAATTAGATGACGCTATATGCCGTCGTTTTAATGGGAGAATGTTATTAGAATTTACCAAGAATGTTATTTAAAACCGCATCATTTGATAACTCATATGCGTCCTGAGTATTTTCTGCACCAAAATATAAGTCATCGACGTATAATGATGTATTTAACATGCGTACTGAATCAGAATTAGTTTTCTCATATTTCCTAATGTGGGTTTTAATAGTACTAGTTAGTATAAAAGGCGAAATTTTGCAACCAAACGGCAATCTATTCATATGCATAACTTTATATTCAGCATTTTCATTATCGGAAAGCCACAAAAATTTCAGAAATTTACGATCCTCTTCGGCAATTTTTATCATTAAAAATGCTTTCTCGATATCCCGTTAAACGCAATTTTAAATTTTCTGAAATTCAGTAGTACATCTAGCACATTAGGATTTAAATTTGGACAACCTACCTCCGTTAAAGTGGAGAATGGCTCGAATTGTACATGTTTATCCCGGCAGTAATGAAAAGATTCAAGTTGTCAAATTAAAAACTGCCTGCGGGGAATTATTTCGACCAATACATAAACTAGTACTGTTGATGTCCGAGAGCTGAACTATATAATATTTCATTTCTTAATGCCGTCGTTAATGGGAGAAACTTATACGCATTTATGCAGATTCTTCATTATTTAATTTCTTTAAATATAATACAGGGCTCTAATATTTGGTGGCAGCACGTTGGAAGGTGATTCGCCGTTTAGAGTGAATCGAAGCAAAATACCAAAACGAAATTAATAGTTCTTGTGGGCAAATTGCCCCTTTAGACTAATAAAATACATAAATAAAAGGAGATGGCCGTAAGCGGAAAGATTTCCTTTATAAAGCGCTACTAAATGCTTCTTTATGAAACAAACATTTTTCGGTTTGCAGAGATGTAATCTATCTATTTTGTTTTGGCTAAACCTGTGTATGTATACCTCTCACGAAGAAACATTTATGAATTGAAGTGTCAAATAGAATCACAAATGATTAAAAATGTAAACAAAATTAACGACTTAAGGAAGTCAGCATTTTATAAAAGGTCAACATTCATATAAAAACAAGTCTCACTTTTCCATTTCAAAGGCAAATATAATGCCATTTAATTAAAACTTGATACTAAATATTTTGTCTGTAGCCAAAACAAGGAGCAGTATACCGAGAAATTGAATAAAAGCTACGTAAAAGAAACGCAATGTAAAACGCGAGACATAATTTCTCATTGAATTATAGTATCTGTTCAAGGGGAGGACTTTAACTGAGTCCTGGAGTTTAGGTTCCTGATAATATGAAGTATATAGCATTTAAATGTCCATAAGTTAGCAAGTGAAAAACAAATGTCAAGTTTTCTCTACTCAATTAACCATCAAAACTGGAAACAGGCTTCGGAGACGTAACGCTGTTGGCCATTAAAGTTGCCATTAAAGCAGAAGTAAAATCATATTCATTTTACAAATGCATATGGAAGAATGAAACAATTTGATTTCTGGTAATTTTGAAGAACAGAATATGCAGAAACCGTTTCACCGAACATCCGAATCTTGCAACAAGAGCAGCTGCTGTACAGTTGAACGTGGACAGACTTTGTTTGACATTTTGGGATATTTCAATCCATACGGCTTTAATTTATAAAGTCATCAGAATTTTGTCGATATCAGGAAACTAAAGACATCCACAATACTCTCGACGGGATTCGAATTCTGGACCTTCCGAACACGCGTCGAACATGGTTCCAGTTGCACCACGAAGGTATGGTAAAAGGACAGAGAAAGTACCTCGTACTTTCTATGCTGCAGTTCATCTTTCTTCATTTTCGCCATCGACAAAATACTAGGTACACTAGGTTAGGAGCTCATCAGTTGTTGTACCTGTCGATGAAGTAAAAAGGACTACAGCTTAGTGCAATATTCTCCAGAATTTTATATATAAAGTGAGGAATATTCGAAAATTTGGAACAAGGAATCATGCCGAGTGGTGGATTTTCTGTAAAATCTGAGTGTCTTTCATTCTCTGTAAAATCATAGATCAAGTGTTTTATGTTGGTGAGAAATTAGAAGAACGCTTTGATTAAGGCACAAGCTAAGCAACCTGCGTATAAAGCATAGCGCGCAGTATGAACAGTTGCGCAGTATGAACAACATGGAGCTTCATACTGTCTTGCTGAAATGTGGATCGACAAAGACAGTAAAGGTAATGAAAGCAATGGACAATGAAACCTCAGTATTGAAATATTGGTTGGCCAAAGTACTTGGTATGTGGACTAAAAGTAATCACCCATACCATCAAGGTAAATGGGCTTCTTTGAAGATGAACAAGCTTGCAAATTTTGTTCAACTCGTTTCTTCCAGACGCAGACAATTGTGATGTCATAAGCAAAAGTGGACTTGTCAGAAAAGACGATTTCAGTCCATTGATGCGTCCACATAAGTCAAAGGACAGGGGACATTACATCGTTGCGAATGTTAAGTAACCTACCAGTTTCCTGATCCAGGGTAAATGATTGTGACTGCATTATTTCTAGCAGCAATGCCGACCAGATACCAGCCGTTGATGAGGGCCTTTGGAATCCCGCACGTCTCTTACTGCGACAACTCTTAGACCAATCGACTAAAAATTCTTATAATAGTCATCGGATCTCGATCAATACCAGCAGCAGTTGCACAGTATGTTAAACGAGAGTCTCCGTGCGTTAGAATTCTATAGCAATAGAATTGATCTGCAGGTATGGTTTTTTTCCTGTTTACAGCACTTCCAACAAAGAAATATGTCATTTCCGCATGAAAAATCAGCATTTCTCTTTGCATTTTATTCTGCTTCGAAGAGTGATTAGTGTTCGTTACAATGCGAATGTTCTTTATGCGAAATTCTTCATTTGCTTATACCAGTGTAATATTCTTCATGCAGGTTGTTAATTTGCTTCAGGTTCTTTGTGCGTTTTTTTGTTTTTGTTTTTTTTTGTCTTCTTCTTATTCTTCTTCATGTTTCAGTAATTTTAATTGCCAGCAACATACTTCTATAATTTCCACTCTTTTCTTAGGGATGCCTTATGAATTAATGTGGCATATGCCGAGATGTCTCAGAATTGCTCAAACTTCACCTCAATTTTCAGAACATTCTTTCTTCTCACTGATCCTGGAACAATGTAACTTACTATTCATTGAATTCTGTATTTGCTTATTTTTCTTCGAAGCATAACAACTATGTCTTTAACAAATAAGAAGCAGCTATGATGTACACCTTTTTCTTTATTTACGCTTATGGGTACTGTTATAATGCTTTAACCAAACATATGTGACTCTTTGAACCCCATGATTATTTTGCGGTCAGTATCAATAACAGCAAAAAGGATTCTTTACATGAATATAACGTACTATACTGCACATCAGGGCCCATCAGCGCCCGAGCGGTAAAATCACTGAACACTGGTAGTTCCGACCTTGGGTTCGAATACACGTGAACGGGATGGCTGCATGGGTGTTTTCGAGATTTTCCCCATGTGTAACGTGTATAATAGCCAGTCTCCCTTAGAAAGACCTCCACTAAGGTATCCCTCCCCTTAGGAAAATAGCTTTAGTGTGTTTTGTCATAATCAGTTAAATCAAACCAAAACAAACATACTGCATATGATCACTGCAGAAAACAAAATGCGACAGTTCCATAGCTCACGTTCTACTGGGCCGATTTTCGAAGTACAGATTGCGTTTTCCTTGCCTCGAAAGCGCGACTTAGGATATGCATTAGATTTATATATAGCATTGTTCTAATATATGTATTGTGATACAAAATCGGCCTTTTTCTGAAATGGCATGCCAATGTTTTTCCATATTTCGATTGTACGACTCCAATTATGCTTAGATATTAAATTTCGTAAAATTTGGGGCGAAATTTACGGACAAACGCAAAACTTTATCTTGACACATTTTTTTTTCAGTTTGCGACAAGAATAATTCACTTGGCGAACTTCTTAATTTACAGCAACGTATTTTTCTTTCCTTTTTTCATTGCACACGAGCGGCAAAATGGTCATCGTTCATGCTTTGAAATAATTTTAACAAAGTACGTAAACCACATTTGGCGTTATTATCGCTTATAACGAATATGCCCAACTTTAAAACGCATCAAAATAGGATAATATAGGTATTTTGACACAAAATCGGACTTTTTCTGAAATGAGATGCCAATTGTTTTTCATATTTCGTTTCTACGGCTCATATTATGCCTATATATTAATTATTGTAAAATTTGATGCGATATTTTCAGAGAAATTCAAAACGTTATCTTGATGCATTTTCTTCCGTTTTGGGACAAGAATAATTTACTTTTCGAACTTCTTAATTTATAGCAACCTATTTCCCTTTCGTTCTTTTCATTGTACACGTGCGGAAGAAAATTCCTCATTCATACTTCCAAATAAATTTAGCAAAATGCGTAAAACATATTTGGCATTATTATCGCTTATAACAATTATGCCAAATTTCAAAACGCGCCAACGTGTAAATTCACGTATATCTTCGGAAATTTTGAATAAAAAACTATAATTTTTTGCAGGTGTGCTTAGAAATACGTCTACTTTAAGATGATGGTAAACATTTTATAGGTTATAATTCAAAATGTTTTTCTAAAAATTTATAAAAATTGTTTAAGAATGCAAATTTTAAAAATAAATCATAAAAAATGGGCGAATTTTATTTGGAATGAACCTAAGTTTCGAAATGTGAAAGGAAGAATAAAATAAGTTTAATAAAAAATATAATGAATATACCCCAAATTTTATTAATATGGAGGAGCTGAAATTTTGAGAGCTAATTATTTAAAAACTACTCGTGGGATTTTTACAGAACCTGGCAGTTTGGCATAATGTGAGTCGTAGAATCGAAATATGGAAAAACAATGGGCATGTCATTTTAGAAAAAGTTCGATTTTGTGTCAAAGTACCTATGTTAGAACATTTCTATATATAAATCTAATACATATCCTAAGTCTCGCTTTCGAGACATAAAAAAGTAGAATGGAATGTCCCAGCAGAATGGGAGATATAGAGCTGTCCCATTTGTTTTGCGCAGTGTACACAAATGCTAATAGCATAAACTGAAAATCATCAAACGTGATTGCGTGCCAAGATATATGAACCAACTAATGCAATTTTTAACCAGGAAATGGGATTGAATTCACATTTTGTCAAATTAAGTTGAAAAAAATGCATGTACGAGGTAGGGAATAATGTATTAAATAATATAAGAGACAGACCAGTTCGTTACTTCTAATGTTAATATATTTGCTGGTGTAAAACAACTATTCAAAATTACCTTTTATGATTACATTTGAATGCAAATCTCAGAAGTAATATGAAACATTTAACCATTTATGAATGATAAAACTACCACCGAATGTCCAAGAATAATCTTATCTAAATGAAGGCAAATTAAAGACGAAACTGAAAGTCTAATTTCTTGTGCTGACGTTTTTATTAGTGAAATAAAGAAATATTTTCAGATAAGTTTTCAGCAGATTAAAATATGGGAAATGTTTTAAAAGTTTTCTTCTTGCAAATGTAAATCGACTCTTTTTATTTTTATTTTTATGAAGATACCGTGTTTTCTGAGACAAATGCTGTCGAATATATTCCATATCTTTCATCGCAGCATAATTCGATCAAATCAGCTCCCTCTAGTGACTGCCGGTGGTAGCAAAGCGAAGCAGTATTCATTATGCAATCGCATATCTACCTCATTATCACATCTTTGAAGGCGATGCGTGCATTTATGAGCTCTGCGTTCGAGGCGCAGGCGTTGCGATCCCTGTGGATTTCGAAAGGCAAAGCTTTAATCTCATATCATGCGCAGAATAATTATTTGGATGGTTTAGATGATTATATTGTATTATGTATTTTAGACACTGATTCAGGAGACTGTGTAAGGAATTCTCATGCCTATATTAATACATAATTCAGTAGAATTCTTTCTTATCATTCATTATCTATTCTGACACTTAAATAAGTTATGAAAAAGAGGAGTAAGTGTAGGTTCAAGTATGACAGAATTTCTTTGAAAATGTGAGTAAAATAATTAAGCTGCATGTGCCTGATGAATTATTTTTAAATTTTTAATGATATATATATGTATACATATGTTACCGGCAAAGTATGAAATGCCGGCATTCTATAGAATGCCTAGGCATTGTATATAATGCCGGACGTTTTTAGGCAAAGTGTGATATATGAGAACTATTACATACTTTCTCTAGGCATTATACATAATATACGGCATTCTATAGAATGAGAAATGCTGTTAAGGCAAAGTATGAAAAAAGGTTATGGTAAGGCTATTATTTAAAAGACGTTCATTCCTCAAAAATACAAATGTTATTTTGAACAGTTAATGAAAGAGTGCCGCTAAAAAAGTGTTATTCAAAATATGTAAAAAACTAGTGTGATAATCTTGATACAACATAATAAATTTGTGCTTTCTATCTAGCTGAGACTGGGAATCAGTAAGATCTACCTTTCAACATTCCATCACGTCGTCCATGTTCAGTACTCAAATGAGTTTTCATGAAGAACTGGAAATACTCAGAATCCGTGACGTAATACTGTACTGACGCTTTCTTCAACAGGATAAATGAAAGTAATTTTTCCTTTCTGCACACAACACATCCTAGCGCTTCAGTAGGCAGCAGTCCCGTGGTTCTTATTTATTAGTCATTTTGGCTTTTTCATATCATTTATTAACTTCTGGTAAGTAGTTTCGGTTCTTCGAAATGAATCGGAAATGCATATCATACTTTGCCTGTTTGTCATTTGGAATTCTATAGAATGCCTAGGAAATGTGTGAAATATGAATCGTTTCATACATTGCCGGCTAGGTTTAGGCATTATATACAATGCCTAGACATTCTATAGAATACCATATTTCAAACTTTACTCGTAACATGTATATATATATATATGTCATTTGAAAAGAAATACTACGAGAAAACCTTTAAATTAACACATTTTGAAATTTATTACAAATTGGCTTTTGCCACCCAGGCGGTATAGTGGTTAAGGAAGCCGACTACGATACCAGAAGGCCCGAGTTCGAATCCCGGAGAGCACATGGTTGTATTTGTCCGTCCTATCACAGGAGGCAAAAGTGGCCCACATATTACGTGCCACCATGATGAAGTGACCGCCGTTTCTGGCTTTAGCTAGTAGCTAACGTCTGTGGACGGTTAACCGGCCATTGGGAAGTATATATATATATATAATTTGTAAAAAAAAACCTTTAAAATTAAGGAATTTTGAAATGTACTTTAAAAAGACTTAATAAAAAGTAAAATCCTGCAATATGGCTGCTAAGATTAAAATTTAATTTAGTAGAAAATACATAAATGAAGCATTATCTCCTAAGAAATGTAAGGTATAATATAGGTACTAAATGTGTACTTTTGTGGAATTCAAAAATTGGAATTTGTAATTAATTAACCTGGAACTGGGCATTAAAATGCTAAATTAATCAAAAGTAATTTAAGCAATAAAAAAAATCTGAAAAATAAATATTAATATAAATATATCTGTATTAATATTTAACCTTTCGTGTATTAACTTTATTTCTTAAATGTTATGTTCTTTGCACTTAAACCGCACAAATTTCAATTCAACAGCAATATCACGAAATATTTAACAACAACATATCTTTAGAATTTCCGACAGACAGTTTTGCGCACTGGAGATAAAAATATTTTTCCCGCATCGTGCTGCCATTGTTCGCTTTGAAATCCTTGACTCTGTTAATAAGAAATTCATTACTCTTTTATGAAATATGAAATAGATAATAAAACAAATTCTAAATTCAAAATTCGGGCGTCCAGGTGCCCATGTTTGGGTGGAGGATTACGTTATTCAAAATTTTATGGTCTAGGTACCGTCTTTTTTCATAGGGCGAGAAACGTACTTATTTTAATGACCACTCTTCTTGATTTAATTTTTTTAAATATAATACAGGGCGATAATATTCGGTAGCGACAATTTAAAAAGTGATTCGCCATTTTTAATGAAACGCCACAAAATAACGTTTTCAGAGTAATAGCCCTTCTGGGCTACCATCCCTTTGGACTGCAAGAGAATCTTTCTTTATTCCATTAAAAGATCCCGACTTTTGAAGAAGATTTGGAATCTCTCCATACAATTCGTGAGGATTTTATCTTTCCGCATTTCTGAACAAAATACCTACTATCCAATTTAAAATTTTCTAATCAATTTTTGAAAACTGAATTTAAATCTTAAGTAATTTTAGAAATGGGAAAAAAATGTCCTATGCTATGATGGACCATTAAGTACAATTAATTTCAAAAATAAATAAAAATGAACATAGTATTCATGCAGAACAATACTTAAAAAAAAGAATATATGAACAAAATACATGAAACGCGATTTAAGAAGCAAACGAACTAAACGAAATACACAAATAAAAGTCTGATAATAAATATATTCTATTACTTTTATGTTTAAGTACTTTAATTTAAAGAATGGATATTAATTTACCGTTACATTTATACTGAATTCCTCGTACTTACTTTTATTTATGTCGGAAGCATAAAATGAACAATAAATATGTTATTTAGAATTAACACGAAACCTGCTATGTCCATGGTATTTCCCTGAACAACCAGGCCTGTCACTTCTGAGTAAAAGATCTAGGCCTATCCAAACGGCTATGTCCAGATTCAGAAGTGGGCAACTTTGATGCAGGATATTCAACGAGGGAGAAAAGACCTTGTCCTCGTGTGCCTATTCCCTCCTTGCCTCTCCCTCTCACCTACTGGATTGTATAGGCGTTTCCCTGAGGCAGCTGTCGGCTGAGCAGGATAACGTCAGCGATTTACTTGTGCGGCAAGGTCTCTTGGTCTTTGTGTAGGTTTTCCTGCCTCAAGGGGATTTGAAATAACAACAAATTAATGATTATTCAATGGTAAAGGTAGCACCAACTAATACCTTTAACAGACTTCCGCAAAGAGAAAAATTGAGGTCCCGAGAATTTGAAGGCCAAATGAGGAAAGTATTGCCATTGGCTTTTTTTAATTGGATATGATTAATCCCGCAACACAATCTCACTTACGGCATTTTTAATGTGCAACATGAACTTCGGGTAGTTAAAGTTTAATTTGATATATCACGGTCAAATATGCGCCAGCTATATATATTGCTATAATTATTTGTAACAAGAGGATTCTTCTGCTTTAACCTGTATTATTATCTCTGCAAGAAAATATTTAATAGTTTGGAAAAGCTACTCGTATTTTTGCCTTTACTATGAGTAATATGGGTAAGAAGAAAAACAGTTGATGTATGGTGATGTGTGTAGTTACTTCACATACGTGTTTACATTTGAAGAAAAAGTGAGTATCAAAATAATCTATGTTACAGTGATAACATTAGGAGAAAACGCATTTTTCATCAGAGATCTGCGTATGTTAATTATGTGGTTTGGTTGTTGTATACTTGAGGTGTAAAATGTGAAATCAATTGTTTCAATCCAGTGTTAAACAGCTAGCTTTTTTACCTACTATGGCGCATTCGCTGACAAAACCACATGCCTTTACGGGTTCTTTTAGAAAAATGTGAGCAATTTAAGTTAACCACATTTTATACTTGTGATAAACCACTTTCTTGTTAACACAAATTTCAAACGCTTAAATAATGGACTATTAAATAAACATACAATGGCCAAAACTTTGTGTCAATGCAGAGTTGACCAAATAGCTTAAATAGCTAAATAACTGTGCATTGTAGAAAACTTTGGTTCTGTCTATGACGAGATGCATTTCGAGTGTAAGTTCGCGTAGCAAGTGTTTGCTTTCTTATATGTTAATCCCTAAATATGCATCAGCAACACAAGAGAACGTTCTACGTCGTTTGTGATAGCTTTTGATATTCATAACTTCTTGCATTTTTATCACGATTATTATACCATGCTCTCACAGCATTTATCATCCGTACAACTTGGCAAGTGTTCAGAAATGTTGCCATATGAAGATCCGTTAGGTTCTTTAGATTGAATATTGTAGGCCAAAACGCTCGAGACAACATCTCATTAAAATGGCCCCAACCCCCCAAATGGCCGGGATTGCGATATTTTCTTCCCCCCCCCAAGGTGTGCAGTAGCAGGTGAAGTTTCTCCAAATGCATTGTATGTGTACAGATTGTCCGAAAAGGCGAATGGACTCTTCTTTGTTAAGCAGCAGAAAGAATGTCATTTGAAATCTTCACACCTCTCTGTACATTAATGGACTGGGAAGAGAGGAAATGGACAGGACAAGTAATCGATGTGGACGGACGTTTCAGTATTTTAAGTATCCAGGTTTCCGGAAGCTTAGATTTTTAAGGGTTAAAACAGTACATTGCTTAAATAGCTCAGTTATATAAAATCAATTTTATACTTACAAAACCTATAATAATACTTGCAACCAACTTTATATTTTAATCCTGTAATAATACTAGCAATTACACTCATGTCCATAAGTTAAGGATAATTCGGAGTCACGTGGAAATCGAACTCTAAAATAAATATATCACCTGTAAAATCACTACACACATCTTCAAGAATCATATGCAAATTTCAGAAAGTAAACAAATGACACCGATGGTACGTCACAATGACGAACGTGTAAGAGAGTGATATATAAGGAATACAACCAAAAAAAGTAAAATTGTTCACAGGCGCTTTCTAAACATTTCAGTGCAATAACCGAGTGGTTATGACACAAAGGACGCATTTGGATGATTTTTGACGTGGTAGAATTATCGGCCGTCTGGAATGTGGGTGTACCCAACTGGAAGTATCAGACGAACTTGGAATTGCCCAGAGTGTCATCTCCATGCTTTGGCAACGATTCCAAGATGATGATAATGTGAGTAGACGTTACAGCACAGGTTGCCCCAGAGTTACAACGCCGAATGAGGACCGGTATTTGGCAGTTACTACCAAAAGAAACAGGCGGAGCACAGCCTCAGACCTGTCTCGTCAGCTCTCTTCAGCCACTGGTACGACAATTTCAAGGCAAACCGTGTACAGACACTTAGGGCAGATTGGTCTATATGCTCGTAGACCTGTCAGATGCGTTCCACTTACTGCAACTCACTGTCTCCTGCGGTTAGCCTGGAGTAGAGAGCATGCATTGTGGACACCGCAACAGCGGACTTATGTGATGTTTTCCGACGAGTCCAAGTTTAGCTTGCAGTCTGATTCTCGCCGGACTTTCATATGGAGAGCTCCAGGTACCCGTTACCACCAAGAAAACATCATTGAAAGACACCGTTACGGTGGTGCAGGAGTGCTCGTTTAGGGTGGAATTATTCTGGGTTCCAGAACTGACCTGCATGTTCAAATTGGAACCATGACAAGCCAAATCTATCGGGTCGTCATTCTGGAACAGCATGTACGTTTGTTTCGGGCGCCATGGGCGCACAATTTGTGTTTATGGACCACTACGCCCGTCCTCACCGTGCAAACATCGTAAGCAAATGCCTTCAATCGGAAGATGTCACCCGTATGGACTGGCCAGCATTCTCACCGGACTTGAATTTTCAGTAAAGCACATGTGGGTCATGCTTGGCCGACGAGTTGCAGCCCGTCAACCTCCTCTTACATGTCTACCGGAACTTCGGAGAGCATTGCTTTTTGAGTGGTGTAATTTCCCCCAAGATCAGATAGATAATTTGATACTCAGCATGCCTAGGCGTTGTACGGACTGTATTGTATCGTCCGGGAGACATACAATGTAATAGCAATCATACCAACCATGTTATATTGGTTTTTTGTAAATAGATGTTTTTTGTAATTTGCTCCAGGGAGAAACAATCGCTAATTTTTTTAATAATATCAAACATATAGCATCTTTTTTTGCTCTTTACCTTTTGCTTAATAAATAAGCTTTACAAATAAGTCAAATTTATTTTGCTTCTAACTCTTCCTTTGCCTGATTTTGCATTATCCTTAATTTATGGACATAAGTGTACTTAGAATACTTTTCAATTTTAGTTAATATAATTTATTATGCATCTAATGAAACTTTTTAAACACTTGCATCATCATTGAAATTAATGAAAGATGATTCTAATGCCATACGTTACTTTTTCGTTGCAGAATACGTGTTTGCGACTTTTTACACCAGCCAATAATAAGAGTTTCTTTTTTTCGAACTCTGTTATTACCAGGTTAATAACCGGGATAGGTTTAAAAAGGTATGAACTACATAAGAAATACTTTCTTATTTGCGCTTTCCCTTTACTAGCGTATACTTCACTGTTTCATAAAATATTTTTCAGGAAGCCAGACATCGTTGTTCTGTACTTTACATCGTTGTCCTACTTTCAAATAATTTTAATAAAGTACGTAAACCACATTTTAATTATTATCGCTTTCAACAAATATGCCAAATTTCAAAACTCCCAAGATATAAATTCACTTATATCTTGGGAAATCTTTAATAAAAAGCTCTAATTTTCTGCAGGTATGCTTAGAAATACATCTACTTTAAGATAATTGCAATACTTTTATAGGTTATAATTCAAACTTTTTTTTCAAAAAATTTATAAAACTTAAAAATACAACTTTTAATAATAAATTATAAAAAAGGGCGAATTTTATTTGGAATTAACCTAAATTTTGAAATGTGTAGGAAGAAATCAAACAAGTTTCATAAAAAAGAGATATTAATAAATACATACCAAATTGAATTAACGTTGAGAAGCTAAAATTTTGAGAGCTGATTTTTTAAAACCCACTCGTGTGATTTTTGCAAAACTTCGGAGTCTGGCATAATTTGAGTCGTAGAATGGAAATATGGAAAAACATTGGCATATCATTTCAGAAAAAGTCCGAGTTTGTGATAAAAATACCTATATTTGAACAATGCTACATATAAATCTAATACATATCCTAAGTCGCGCTTACGAGACATGAAAAATGCAGTTTGAATTTCGTTAATCGGCCCAGTAGAACGGGAGATATAGAGCTGTTCCCCTCCCTTTTTTTCCGCAGTGTGCAAACTTCCATGTCTTCTCCGTGATTCGATCCCGAGCCCTTCGCTATTGCAGTAGGTTCTCCTAACCATTACACCATCTGGGCGGTTTACACATACATTAATAAGTCTTATTATACGTGAAACAAATAATTAAGTACTTAAATTACTGTTTCCTGAGAAAAATCTTAAGTTGTTTACCTTTTTCGATGTAAACATACTCACAACTAGTGTTTTCCTTAAGAAAAAGGAAATGCAGTTTATTATGTTTTCGACAAAATTATCTGAATATCTTTTTCTAAAACAAAAAACGTTATTTTACTGAGTAGCTAAGATAATTCGCGTTTTATTTTCATTACGTTCAATGTTTCTGGCGGCATTTGCACAGGAGAATGCCTCCATGATTTCTGGAAAATTCATAAATTACCTTTTAAAATATAGTAGACTTTCATAAGCTTTCTCTTGATAGCCGTAAATATTTTGTAATTTATTGGTTTTCATGAGACGAGCACAGAAATGTTGACTTCTTGTTTTTTTTTCTCAGTTCTTTACAGTCCAAGTGAAACCACCAAATAGTGAAGAATTCCCTAGCGAAAACACACTCGTGGACCAACTGCGGCAGGTGATGCAGATGTCTAAAGACAAGGACAACCTCCAACCTCCCATAGGCCTTCTCACCACAGAGAACAGGCAGACTTGGGCAAGACTGAGGAACAAAATGCTCAAAAGTAAGCATTTTCATTAGCTAGTACCGTCTGATACTCATCTGATAGCAAAGAATTTGAAAAATGTTTTTAATTCAGTTTCCTTGTGTCAAAGGCTTCTTGAGAAGTCTTGAGGCTGCTGTGTTTTACATTACTGATATTAGAAGAGCGCTGTACTCATATTAGAAATGAAGATTATACTGGATTTTTCTGAAAGTCAAACGTATCTGCAACTTGGTAGCCATAATCTTTACTATTTGGTCACAGTAAATGTAACATTTGCCATTATGTAACATAGATAAAAGTATTTTCTGTGTTACATAATGGCCAATGAGAAACTATTAATGCCTTTATGAAAATACACCAGGGCTGAGTTAGATTTGAGAAGAGGGTAATTATGTACATTGCGAAAAAAAATGAGACAGTTCTATATCTCCCGTTCTACTGGCCCGATTGGAGGAATTCAACTTGCGTTTTGCATGTCTCGAAAGCTCGACTTAGGATATGTATTAGATTTATATATAGCATTCATTCTAACATAGGTATTTTGACACAAAATCGGATTTTTTCCGAAATGGCATGCAAATCTTTTCCATATTTTGATTCTACGACTTAAATTATGGCACACTGACAAATTTTGTAAAAATCGCACGAGTAGTTTTTTAAAAATTATCTCTCAAAATTTTAGCTCGTCAATGTTAATTGAATTTGATAGATATTTATTAAGCTCTGTTTTTTTATTAAACAAATTTGATTCCTTTTTTCAGAATTCAAAATTTAGGCTTAATCCACATGTAATTCGCACATTTTTTGTGATTTATTTTAAAATTTGTATTTTTAAATATTTCTTATAAATTTATCGAAAAGCATTTTGTGTTATAACCTATGAAACTTTTAACATCATCTTAAAATAGATATATTTCTAGCCACACCTGCAAAAAATTAGAGTTTTTTATTCAAAATTTCCTAAGGTGTACACGAATTTGCATATTGGAGCGTTTTGATATTTCGTATTTTGTTTTTGAGCGATAATAACGCCAAATATGGTTTACGCACTTTCTTAAAATCATTATTTCAAAGTATAAAAGATGACTTTTTTTCCACTTGTCTGCAATGAAAAAAAGAAAAGAAAAATAGATTGCCATAAGCTACGATAAGTAAATTATTCCTGGAGAAAACTGAAAAAAAATTAGCCAAGATAAATTTTTAAATTTTTCCGTACATTTCTAACCCAATTTTACAAAATTTAATACTTAAGCATAATTTGAGTCGTAGAATAGAAATATGAAAAGACATTGGCGTATCATTTCAGAAAATGTCCAATTTTGTGTCAAAATTCCTGTATTACAACAATGTTATATATAAATCTAATACATATCCTAAGTCACGCTCTTCTTTCATATAATTTTTACAAAGTGCGTAAACTACACTTTCGTTATTATCGCTTATATTAAATACGCTAAATTTCAAAACGCGCCAAAATGTAAATTCACGTGTATGTTAGGAAATTTTCAATAAAAAAAACTCTAATTTTTTGCAGGTATGCTTAGAAACGGTAAACATTTTATAGGCTGTAATACAAAAATTTTTTCGAAAAATTTATTAAAAATATTTAAAAATACAAATTTAAATAATAAATCATAACAATTGTGCGAATTATATTTGGATTAAGCCTGAATTTTAAACTCTGGAAGAAGGAATTAGGTAGTTTAATAAAAAAAAGAAATATTAATAAATGCATGTCAAGTTCAATTAGCATTGAGGAGCTGAAATTTTGAGAACTAATGTTTTAAAAACTACTCATGCGATTTTTACAAAACTTGGCAGTTCGGCATATTAAGTCGCAGAATCGGAATGTGGAAAAAAATTTACATGGCATTTCAGAAAAAGTCCGATTTTGTGTCAAACTACCTATGTTAAAATGATGCTGTATATAAAGCTAATATATATCCCAAATCGCGCTTTTGAGACATGAAAAACGGAGTTTGATTTTCGTCAATTGGTCCAGTAGGAAGGAAAATATAGAACTCTCCTTTTTTTACGCAGTGTACCTCAAATGTTAGGGCATGCATATAGTGATAAAATACTAAAAGTATAGTACAGGGTGTTTATAAAGTCACGGACCCATTTTGATGTTTAATAACTCATAAAATAATAAAGATAAATTAAAATTAATGACTTAAATGGTTAGATAGATTCAAAAGGCTTCATGACTTTTGTCAATGAACTTCCACGTGTGCCCCCTTCGTCGCACGGAGAATATCAAGTCAATATTCAATTTCACTCCAGGTACCGGCAAGCATGTCGGCATCCACAGAGGCTATTGCGGTTGTCATTCTCACTTTTAGGTCATCCATGTTCGACACTCGCCTCCTGTAAACGTTGTCCTTTACAAATCCCCGAAGGAAAAAGTTCAGCGGCGTTATATCAGGTGATCTGGGTGGCGAAGGATTTGGACCTCCTCGCCCAATCCATCTTCCTGTAAAATGTTCATTCAAAGAACTACGAACGATGCTACCCCAATGAGGTGGTGCACCCTCTTGTTGCAAAAAGACGTGTGGCTGAAGCTCTTCTAGTTGTGGAAATGCGAAGTTTTCCAACATGTCTAATTATGCGACTGATGAGACCGTCTTTTCTGTAAAAAAGAAAGGCCCAGTGACTCGGTCGTGCATTAGTCCACACCACACATTAACCTTCGGGGAATCCCTTTGTACCTCACGGTATTCATTAGGGTTTTCATATCCCCATATGCGCACATTATGGCGATTAACAATGCCAGAAAGATGAAAGAATGCTTCGTCGGAGAATATTTCAGAAAAGTACAGATATTTAGACTGGAAAATGAAATTATCTGAAATTAACGACACGCGCAGACAATATTTACAAAAGTAAAGATATTCAAACCTGAAAAGGAAAATATATAAGTTATTCCATCAATAAATCCATAAGAAATTTCCCACTCTTTTTAAGTCTTAAATTAGGAATGCTTCTTCATCCAAGCAGTGTATGCAACGAAGAAAGATTTGATGAAAAATATTAAACACTTTCACAGGTAGGAAAGATAAATAACTGCATGAAGAAGCACGAGGACTTGATAGCAAAAATTATGATGCCCAATCAGCATGGAACAAGTTCTCCAGCCTTCATTCACTCGGGCGACATAACACTAAAGAGGAAAAAGAAAGAGAACGAATTTTAAAGGCGCTCTATTTATAGTCTTTTTAACCAACATTCGTTGCCACTTTCAAAATGGAATTCTGAGTACAAAACGTGACAGCTTTTCTTCACAGTTAAGACCATTAAATAATGATGAGTTCCTAATTACTTAGTTAAGATAGATATTTATATAATACGAACTTAAACTATCAAAACGCAATCTACGTACGTATACATCGATTCCGAGAACTTCATTTTATATTGATGTTTGTTTCGTAATATATTGTATTTATAAAATAACTGAGTTCCATAAAACGTTTTCCTCGCGAAGAAAACAGAAAAATAAATGTGTATTAATTTTCATGAATCGTCGACTAGATACTGTGTTGCATTTTTCCAAAAGAAAATTATTTCTGGAGTAAGTAAAAAAAACTTGCTTCTGTAAATGCAGTCTAGCTTAACGTAAATCCTCGCCAACGTTACAACTTCCATTTTTATTTCCCTTCTCTTTTTAGCAACGAACGCTCGTTAATCACAATTCTTACGCACCATACTCGTTATGTGATCTATTTTCCTTTATCCTACAGCTACAAATCTTAAAAAAAGATAGCTCAAATACCCCAGACAACTATTCTTACCACAATTGGGTTGCAAAAATTTCTTTTGTATATTTCGGAAGGCATCTCGCTAATCCCGGAATTTCGGTAATCTTTTCGGAACCTAGTTCAAAAAGAAGGATCACGTATTGTAGGAGATTTTTCACATATTGAAAGCCTTGGATTAGAGGAAGGTAGCAGAAGCCTTTGATGATGAAGCAACATATATATTTTTATTGTCAGTCCAAAGGGGCTTTGTCCCTGAAGGACTACTGTTTTCGTTTTGCGATTTTGCGTCGGAAACATTAAAAGTCTGAATCACTTTTCAAGCTGTTGCCAAAAAATATTGCAGCCCTGTATTATACTTAAAGAAAGTAAATAATGAAGAATCTGCATAAACGTATGTATATTTCTCCAAATGTGATAAAATAACTGTACCTAGAGCCATCCAATTTGTTTTATTATCTATTTCATATTTTGTAAAATTTTAACGAATTTTTGATGAACAAACTCAAACGATTTAAAAGCGAGCAATGGCAACAAGCAATGAAAAAAATTTTATCTAAAGCGCGCGGAACTGTGCATCAGAAATTCTAAAGATAGAATCCTTTTTAAATTATTTTGCGATATTGCTGTTGAACTGAATTTTATGGTTTAAGTGCGAAGAACATTATATTTAATAAATAAAGGTAACACACAAAACGTTAAAAAACGCCCCTTTGGATGTAATTTAAAATCTGAAACCTTTCAGAATTTTTTTATTGCTTTGTTATTGTCAACCAAACACATACAGAGGCTGTTAGCGCATTTTTTTTTGGCGATTTTGCTTTAATTGCAAATATATGAAAGTATAAATTATAGTGTATTATTTGATAGTTTGGTTTTCATGCAAAATGGAAGAAGAAGTGAAAGTTAAAGAAGCAGTGAACCAAAGGCTATGTCTGTGCTCTTTCCGAAGAAAATTGTTCGTATTCAATTATTAAAATATGCTGTGAAAGCCATGATATTTCGATATCTAAAGCAATGATACATAATATTGTCAATAAGAAAGGGGGGGAAAGTCAAAAGTTTGGCTTCAAGGAAAAACATTGTTCAAAATATATACGCAAGCAACAAAAGGGAACGTTTTAAAAGTTCAAAAGGTAGGAATTTTAATGTTAAAAGAAAATCTTTGAATTTAAAGGACAGATGCATAATCATTAAAATCCTCAGTGTCAATTGAAAATAAACTATTCAATGCTTATTTGAATCCTAAAAAGACGAAAAAACGTAATGTGAATCGTCTTTCTCCACGACGTATAGCCAATAGTACAGCGCGCTTCAGAACTACCTATGAGAAATAATTATTCGGAAAAAATGGAAAAATGTTGTCCCAATATGTGAATCGTGGGTATATTTAAATGACCGCAAGAAAACGAGATCCATTTAGTATCACCAAAAAGAAGAAACAACATATTCCAAAGGGATTTATGATGGTGTAGAGACATTATGTATTTTTGAAGCAGGCATATTGAAGAAATGAGCAACGCCTTTGCCGGGAATCGAACCACGGACCTCTCGGTTATGCGTCCTCACCTCTCGGTCAGCACCTCTCGGTTACCACGAAATCAATCAAGAAAAAGGCGGAAGAAATACCTTATATACACCCCCTCTTAAAGGACCCAGTCAACAAATCCCGGTGGTGGAAAATCCTCATCCACCACCATTTTTTTTAGTTCGGGCGCCATTGTAGAGTCATTAGGTATTTTTTTGAAAGTAGGAGAGATGAAAAATGAGCAATGCCCTCTCCGGGACTCGAATCACGGACCTCTCGAATACGCGTCGAGAGTGCTGACCACTACACCACGAAGGCATGCGAAGAAGGCGGGAAAAATTCCTTTATAACTGTCGCTGATTTTTGATATAACGACAAATAAAAATTAAAGAGACTGTAGAAAGCTGTTAACCACATATTACCAGAAACATATTTTATACCCAATTTTTAAATAGATAATACCATCTCTTTATCCATAGTGCCATCAATTAGCGGAACTGCAATAAGATAAAGCAAGCAGCTGCACCTCAAAATCCACTGTTAATTTCCGGGAAAAAATGGTATAATAAATTGCATCAAGGCCTTACTCATACCCCTACTAAATCTGTAGATCAGGGTGGCCAACCTTTTTGGGAAGAGCGCCACTGTCTCCAAAAATAATGTTATGCGTGCCACTTCCAAATTTTCCAACGTACTAAAAAATATAAAAAAGTGAAAAGGTGTTAATTATAGGCTGATTATGGGATTTTTAAGCAAATATCACCTTTTTTTTCTGTATGTCTGAATGATGGACATAGAATGGTGGGTTTTTTGTTAGTAAACATTTTTAAAGGTTCGGTGAGTTAGGTTATGTATAAAATAGAAATGAATAATATGAAACATTTAATTCTAAATAACTATTAAACAGTCAGCAGTTAATGTGTTTTTTTAGTATGGATTTTTTTAACCAAGTCGTCTATATTATGCTTAGTTCTTGAAGATGCTAACAAAATTAGCCGTTTTAGTGCATATCAGTTAAATTTGAATGATATTTTTATTTTATTATGTTCATAAGAGAAAAGCGTTCCTCCACAAACATAGGTTGATCCAAACCTACAATAACATCTGACAGCTAAATCCTGTAAATTTTGGAAAATTGCTTGTTGGTACAAATTCGATATAATTTAGGTCACTTGAAATAAATTCCTTATATTTGGTTTTCAGTGTAGTATGCAGCTGTAGATCAATAATTTCGATTTGGATTTCAGTAGGGTAACAATTAATGTCTTCTAGAGAAGTTGAAAAAGGATTTGTGAAAACATCAACATTTTTTTATCATCTTGAAAATCACCAAACCTAGCATAGAACGAATCCTGTAAAATTTATATTAAATTTTTAAATCTACCAAAGGAGCGATTTGCCCACTGTTCAAAGGGGCAACTTGTCCAAACTATTAATTTTGTTTTGGCATTTTGCGTCGATATACTAAAAGCGTTCCTTAAATTTTCAAACTGTTGCCACCAAATATTATCGTTCTGTATTATATTTAAAGAAATTGAATAGTGAAGAATCTGAATAAATGTATTCATGTATGTTTCTCTCATTGTGATAAAATAACGGTACTTACAGCCATTCAATTTTGAATACTGAACGTTTCCACCCGAATATGGGCATCTGGAAGCCCAAATTTGAAATTTGGAATTTGTTTTATTATCGATTTCGTATTTTGTAAAACTTTAACGAATTTTTGATTAACAAACTCAAGGATTTTTCTCCAGGAACGAGCCATGGCAACGTTGTACAGAAAAAACATTTTTATCTCCAGCGCGTCAGACTACGTATAGGAAATTCTAAAGATATGCTCATTTTAAAATTATTTTACGATATTGCTGTTGAACTGAATTTTATGATTTAAGTTCGAAGAACATGATATTTAATAAATAAAGGTAACACACAAAATGCTAAAAAAACGCCCCTTTGGACGTAATTAAAACCTGAAATTTTTCAGATTTTTAGTCCAAAGGGGCTTTGTCCTTGAAGGATTATTATTTTCGTTTTGCGATTTTGCGTCGGAAACATTAAACGTCTGAATCACTTTTCAAACTGTTGCCACCAAATCTTGCAGCCCTGTATTATATTTCAAGAAATTAAATAATGAAGAATCTGCATAAATGTATATATATTTCTGCAAATGTAATAAAACAACGGTACCTAGAGCCATCCAATTTTAAGAAACGTAATCCTGCTGCAAATATAGGCATCTGGAAACACAAATTAGGAATTCGGAATTTGTTTTATTATCGATTTCATATTTTGTAAAACTTTAACAAATTTTTGATTAACAAAGTCAAGGATTTCACAGCGAGCAATGGCAACGTTGAACAGAAAAAGCATTTTTATCTCCAGCGCGTGAGACTGTGTATAGGAAATTCTAAAGATAGGCTGATTTTAAAATTATTTTGCGATATTGATGTTGAATTGAATTTTATGGTTTAATTGCGAAGAATATGATATTTAATAACACACAAAACGGTTAAATAAGGTAACACACAAAACGCTGAAAAACGCCCCTTTGAACATGTTTTAAATGCTGAAGCATTTCAGATTTTTTTGGCAGTGTACAATACGGCCGAGCGTAACACTTAAATAGCCTGACAGCAAACATGCGCCACTAAGAGCTCCTAAGCTCTTCTGTTGAAGTAAGCTAAAGGTTCCTTTAAATACTCTTTCTACCTCATTTACATGCACCTCTATATTAAAAGCTCATTCTCGTAGGGAGTTGTAAATGGGAAACAAGAATTTAAAGGAAAGAGTTTCAAAATTAAATATAACTGTTAGAAAATTAGAATAAACCTTACCAGGTTATTATTTTTAAAAAGATGAATACTATTAAGGCAGTTTTAAACCAGTTATAAACTTCACAATCCATTTCATCTGAAATGGATTGTGTCCATCATTTCATTGAGGTTTGTTTCTTTCATGCATGGATTCAGATTCTTAACTGCACCTGAATTTTTTACCAAATGCCTTATATTTTCGATGTCTAAAATTACAATTTTATTTCAGAAAACGTAAACTCACTGAGCTTACAAACGATCGAGAACTGCCTCTTCGTTCTCTGCCTAGACGACGGAACTCCCATGGTGCCTAACTATTCCACCATTCGAAAAGATTCCACCACCCTGGAGTTGACCACAATGGCAGGTCACGTGCTTCATGGTAGTGGCACCGATGCTGGCACCGCGAACAGATGGTACGACAAATTTCTTCAAGTAAGTGATCAGATGCTCCGCTTTTTTCAGAAGAAAATATTTCGTAAATTGAAAATAATATCACACTTTAATCCTCTCTAATAGTAACTGCAAAATTTATTTTATAAAATAAAACTTTATAGGGTTTAAGAATTTTAAATCTTGTTGATTGCGATTAAAGAAATCAAGTGATATTTGGACATTAAACGTTTTAGGTATAAATATGATGCTTTATCAGAATAAATACAGTGGCTCCCAAAAGCGTTCGTACACTTATGATTTTCATTGAAATAGGGCTCTATCCATTAATTAAAAGTAAACTTTCTGAATGAGATTTTAAGAACAAGATCTGTAATCTATTCGCAACAAAATTAAATGAAATATTTTTAAAATATAGCGAAAATTTATTTTTAAGAAGTTAATAATCAAAAAATGACAAACATTTTATCTCACAAAAGTCTTCGTACACTTCAAAAAAAATCTTCACACATTAGTAAATATTTTCATTTTTCGTTAAATTAATATTAATTAGAATATCCTTTAGCATCCACAACAGCTTTTAAACGTCTGGGAATAGATTTTACTATTTTTATTTTTTTTTTTTTTGTAATTTCTGTATCAATGTTTATCCATTCTTCCATCTTGACTGTTTTGAGTTCGCTTTTCGTTTTGATGTCGTGTTTTCGTACTTTAACCTCCAGTTCTTTCCAAATGCGTTCTATGGGGTTTAAATCTGGCGATTGAGGTGTTGTTTTCAAAACCTGTGGACAATTATAGAGACACCACAGGCGAACGTTGAGAGCCGTTTGCTTAGGATCGTTATCGTGATTAAAAATAAAGCTGTTTCCGATACCCAAATTTTAGGCCGATAATTTTAAATTGTCTCTTAAAATATTTAAATAAAGACAATGATTCATTATGCCATCCATAAATACCAAATTACCTAGTCCTGATACTGCCATGCACCCCCACACAAGAACACCTACACCGCCATGCTCAACTGTTCCAACTAAGTTCTTAGAATGAAGTTCTTCATTTTTCTTCTCCATACAGTTATTCGACCATCGGAACCAAAAATGTTAAATTTGCTTTCGTCAGCAAATAGGACATTATTCCAGCACAATTCGGGTGTATTTATCATTGATTTTGCGAATAAATGCCTAAGCTTTCTGTTTTTCTCATTAACAAAAAATGTTTACGAGTAGAACGTCCATGTAATCCACCTTCTCTGAGAACTCGTCGAACAGTTTCAGATGAAACTGAAGTAGAAAACTTTGCATTAAATTCTGCAGGAACTTTTACAGCACTCAAACGTGGGTTTTTCATTAATTTTCTAATCATAAATCTCTCATTACGTTTAGTTAACTTTCTCTGTCGACCTTTTCTCACCTTGTTTTCAATCGAATTTTCTTCTTTAAAGCATTTTATCACATACTGCGTTGGAGAATGGGATAAATTAACTAATTTAGCGATATTTCGAATTGATTTACCACTACTATGGTGAAAAATTATGCATTTTCGAATGCTGTTTGTAATTTCTTTATGACTGCGACCCATTTTTCAATAATAAATAGAATATCATGAAGTAAACAATGAAAAATTAAAGCAAACGTCTTTTTAAATACCACCATAATGCAAAAATTTTTAAAAAGCGGCAAACGATCATTCTAATTTTGATTTTATCCAAAAATATTTCAGTGTACGAAGACTTTTGTGAGATAAAATGTTTGTCATTTTTTGATTATTAACTTCTTAAAAATAAAGTTTCGCTTTATTTTAAAAATATTTCATGTAATTTTGTTACGAATAGATTATAGATATTATTATTAAGAACGTTTAGTTTTAATTAATAGACAGAACACTATTTCAGTGAAAATCATAAGTGTACGAACCCTTTTGGGAGCCACTGTATGTTTACATAGTCTTGAATGCATCTCAAACTAAATCATAAAATCACTTTCCAACTCTGATTATTCGAAAGCCAAACGATATTTTCACTGGTAAAACTATTTCACAAATCAGAAAGAGACAAAGTTTTCCTACTTAACTAAGCTTGGAAAGTATCTCGTTTTGATCAATTTCGTAAAGTACCTCGAAAACGTTATTTTGTGGTAGCAGATTCATTCTGTAATGAATTCCGTAACTTTTAAACCAGAGTTTGTTCTTTCTATCTATCTAATGATTGACTTGGCTATCTCGAATTTCCACAGAGTGAATGATGAAACAATTGCTTCTGCAGCTAGCTGAGTAAACTGCTTCAATTTTTTAATTACTATTAATCTTATATATTAGCAGTAACTGAAATCAAGATTTCTTTGGAATTAAAATGAGTGAAATTTTCAGCCAGAATTAAATTCAAAATAATTTTCTCGAAATTAGGAATTACGCAGCGCCTTATATTACGTATTATTCGCAATTAATTATATTATTGACATTTATGTGTACTGTGCTACTTTAATACCATCTGTTTATCAGATTTAACAGTAGTTGCATTTGTATTTAATAAATAAATATGATGTCTGAAATTACGTTTTTTAAGGAGTAATTCTATTTTGAATTCTTCTCTACAACTGCAGGTTTTTCAAAGTATTTTGTTCGTACTGTTACGCAAAATATACTAGTACAGTAACATTTATTCTAAGTTATTGTAATTATATCTAAAGATATTATTAACACGTAACGATAGTGTTACGAATTTTGAACATACGCAAAAAATTTTAGTGGAAGTGTTATATATTTTTTTTTGTATAATAATTATGAAACGCTGAGAGAATTGATGCTCTCCCAGTAAACGTCAAGTCTGTTTAACACGGAGCAAATGGCTATCTCACTAAATTGGCGAGATATCGCCAGCTGGCTTCGGTTTTGGCGATTACTTTTTGTCTCAATTTGGCGAGGAATTGAGTTGACTACCATTTTGAGACATTTTGGTCCAGTTCATGTATACCTGTAATTGTGGTATTGTGATTCAATAAATGTAATTTATCTAGATATGTAACTGTAACCGTATTCGGTCCTCATATGCCTTCCAGTAATTTCGAGAAATGAAAGGGGCTAAAGATCGCTCGGCAGCCGGGGGAAAACTATGCAAAAGCGAAAAAGCATTTTCTCACTTGTTGTCCAGTTCAGTGTGAGTTCGGATCGCCGGTTCTGTATGAATTCAGTTTATTACGAACTCGCACGCACGCAATAGTATCATTATTAATTAAAGCGGAAAACATTAAATGATATATTGGTTGATTTTTGTTCATTAGCTTCAATATAAAAACAATTTTGAACATCTCCTTCTAAATACGCAGCAAAATGTTTTAAGTTAGTATGTTGAACTTTGTAATGTATTTCTCCCTCCTTCCAGCACACCTTCATGATGTTACAGTTAGCACATTCAGCGCGTAATCGAGAGGTTCAGGTTTGAGTACCGACGAAGGCATTGCTCATTTTTCCCTTCTCCTGTTTAAAAATTCTATTGATTCAACAGTGGTGCCCAAACTAAAAGGTGGTGGATGATGATTCTTTATCACTAGGATTTGGCGATTGGGTACCCTAATCCCCAGTCGCCCTTTAAAAGGGGGAGTATATAAGGTATTTTCTCTCTCCCTTTTGCATGCCTTCGCGGCACAACGGTAGCAGACTCGGTGCGTATTATAGAAGTAAAGGTTCAAGTTCCGGCGAAGGCATTGCTCATTTTTCACATCACCTGCTTTAAAATAACCTAATGTCTCCACAAATTAATTATTACCATGAAAAGCATAACTTAAATAAAGCTGGAATTAAAATGTTTTCGCTTTATATTTAATGCTAAAAAGAAATAATAACTCTTATAAGAATTTATTCGTAAATTTAAATTAATTTTTTTAAAAACCGATTATTATTATGGCATTTCAAATATTCCTGTTTCTTTCAATACACTTCGAAAAAATGTATCTTTTGAAGTAAGAAATATTTGGTTGAACAAGTACACAATATATTAAAGACCTTCAAATTAATTTCATAAAAATAAACCTAATTAGTGTTTCGTAACTTTCAAGTCGACTATATTTAAATATAATATTTTCACAATTTACGTGGTGAGTTTTAAAGTTAAAAACGTAAGTAAAAATGAAGAAAAAGATTAACTCCATAATCAATTTAAAGTTTTTTTATCAATTTAATAAAAATAGCATGCTTGTACTTTAATAATAAAATGGTGCCGAATAGTTTTATTTCTTAACTTACCTTTTTTTTAACCTTCCAAATTCGCATTTTCAGGGCAAAAAACATTCTAAAAACGGAAAAATATATCTTTAAAATTAAAAGCTTCTAAAGATCAATACATTTTATCCGCAGTCTCTAGGATTTGGGGAGTCAAAGCAAGTAATAAAAGGGCTTTTTTCAGTCATCATTCCGATATCCATTTTTCATATCCTCGCTAAAAGCATATGTGTTCAAAATTAAATTGTAACAAAGATTAACGATAGTACATGTACCCTTTTCCTAATAAAATAGGCATAAACAAAAAGATGTATTTTTAAAGCATTTTCTGAGCTAAAAAAGGCACATCTCATAAAAGAAGGTAATCATTATGGATAGCACAGAGGATCGTATTTGCGGGAAAAAATCCTCTTCAGGTGGCGCTTTGAAACACGTACATTGACGATGATAAAGCATCCATTTCTTAAATTCTATTAGCCAAAAAAAGTAGCATTATTGATATTTAATTCAATGTAAATTGAAAAACACTTTATTGAATCAAAAAGCGATTCCTTTTATTTTCTTGTACCGGGTAAATGAAGTACTGTAATCGCAAAAAATTTCAGGTATCATATTTCAACGAAAATGTCCATTTTAACGGCACTCGAATCCATTTGAACAATGTTTTTGAGTGACATTCGTACGTACAGACAGAATAAAGAATTCTTTTTTCCAAAATGGACTGCAAAAGGGGTTTAAAAGGAATTCAGAAGAGATTTTTTTCGTGATGTCTGTACCTACGTGCGTATCTCGCATAACTCAAAACTGAACGGACTCAAGAGGTTGAAATTTTGTATATGGAACTGCTGTAACATGTAGTTGTGCACCTCCCTTTCTGGTTGCAATCGGTAGAATCAAAAGTATATATATTTCTGTGCAAACTCTGTTATTTTCTTCGGTAAGCTCAGTTTTTTATTTTTATATGCTGGTAAATTGTGCCTTTTTTGCTTTAAAAGTGATTGAACTAACTTGTTCTAATGTTCCGGTTAAGGTTGTTATTTCTTTAATTAATTTACATGCAACAGTTGTAGCATTCACAACGATTAAGTACTACTAATCCTAACGAAGTCGCATTTGTTTACATTTAAAACTCTTAGTAGAATAGTAAATTAAGTCAGTTTCTGAACCAACTTCAGTGTATTTTTGCCGATTGGGACCAAGAGTGAACTTTCAGTTTTGTGCATCGAAAAATCTGTCTTTCTGCTCTTTGTCCGAGTTGCTTGTTTTTGGGTAGAAGCTCAAATTTTAGTTGTAAAAATTGTTTTTCAACTGTTTTTAACTTAATTTGGTATTTTACATTTTTCTTATGAAGGTGTTTTGAGCTTTTATGTAATTTCACCTTGCCGGGAAATGAGAACTTAATTTATTGAATGAGAAATATATTTCTAATGAAATTCGAGGAAATAAATTTAAGTGGGATGCAGCAAGAAAAGTGTATAATTTAATATGTTAAATAAGGAAGTCATGAGGAATTTCACTTGTAGCGTGCACTACAAAAAATATTACATTTTCCTTCTTTGTTTGCATTTCATAAAGCAACATTATTAAATATTTGAAGTGAAATAAAAAAATTGTGTTGAAAAGGTGAACGTCAAAGTTTTCGTTTGTGAGATTTCTCAAAATATTACCTAAGGAAATTCGTTAATGAGAAATACTGAGAGTTAATTTTATTAATACTGGAAAGTTTTTAACTTTTTCTTCTAAAGATCAAATGTTAGTTATGATAAAATCTCATCTAATATTTTGTTGGAAAACGTTTTGCCTTTTCTAATCCTTCTAGAATAAAATTATATTTGCATTACTTGAAATTATTACTAAATTATAACAATTAATTTTGTTGGATATTAACACCACTTTACGTCTTTGTACGAAGTAAAAAGGAAGTACTGTAATCACGAAAAATTTCGGGTATCATATTTTAACCAAAATATCCATTTTGACCTCTATCGAATGCATTTTAACCATGCTTTTCTGTGACATCTGTACGTAAGGACGGAATAATGGGCTCCTTGTCCCCCAAAAAATTACAAAACTGATTTAAAATGGATTCAGAAGAGATTTTTTTCGTGGCGTCTGTGCGTACGTACGCCCGTGCGTATTTATGTACCTATCTCACATAACTCAAAAACGAGTAGGCTCAGAACGTTTATATTTTGTATATAAGACTGCTATAACGCGTTGATGTGCACCTTCTATTTTGGTTGTAATCAGCCGCACCAAAAGCATATGTATATACCCATTCTCTTAGTCGGTTGTGTGAGCTCAGTTTTCTTTATTCTTATATGCTTGTAAATTGTGCATTTTTTGCTTGGAAAATGATTGAATTATGTTGTTCTTGTCTTTCAGTTAAGGTTTTCATGCCTTTAGTTAACCTGCATGTTATAGTTGTGGAAGGTATGTTATAGTGTTGATGGCAACAATTTGAAACGTGAAACGGATATTCAGAGTGATTCGACGCGAAATCGCAAAACGAAAACAACAGTCCCTCAGGGACAAAGCCCCTTTGGACTAATAAAATAAATTAAGGGAAAAAATAAAATATTAATAAAATATAATAATAATAAAGTATCCATTTATCACTGTTTGTGTTTCTGATGCGTATTCATGATGCACAATTCATGATGCGCAATATCAAACAACAGAGTTCGACCGCCTCATCCGCGACCATGAGCGCAGACACGCATGCGCCATTCGGACCAAATTATTCTCAAAGTAGGATGGAAAGGATGGGGACTTTCTTTCCCTCCATTTTCTCTTTCCGGAGAAGAAAAGACTTTCACGTCGCAGCAAGTAATAACGCCCCTTTTGGACGAGTTTATGTGTTTTGGCAGAATGCCAGCTAGGGTTGCGTTTGAGACGGTCGAACTATACCTGGAACGACAGCATCTTTGTTTCCTGGGCGCTCCTTACACCCATGGCTCATCTCCAGTTATCCGTGTTATGTGTTCCGAAGCTGAGGTTCAGTGCTGGTAGTGTCCCGCTGAGCCTGTGAGACGGAGATGGAGTTCTTTCTCAAGTCGAAGTTCCTTCAGTTCCGCCAACAGCATCTTGAGCAAAAATTTTGCACTTGATCTGAGCATACTCAAATCAGCATGCAAAATTGCACATGCGGAAGCTTTTTATCCCAACCTTTTTGGCAACTAGTCATATTCTCAAACGGCGATCACCCTTTACTAGATTTTCCACCCTCTTAACAACAGGTGCATTCTAAGCTGTTTGTGGCATTTTAGAAGGCTAGTCACTCTCCACTGATGTGCGGCCATTTTTGAATCGGTTCAACCACTCAGATCTCGTATATAGTTCATCTATATAATTAAATCGTAGCATCAGCATTTTAACCAATACTACTTTATTTATGTATAACGCGTACTTGGTATACAAGTACAGAACTGCATTCATCAATTGTGCCACAATGCCTTGCATCATTCAAATAAATACGTTATGCAGAACGATTTCGCGAGAGATTAAAGAGTTGATTTTCTGGGAATGACACTACATCTAACTTACTTGTTAAATTATCTTACAAAATTCGCTAGGTATTTATTAGCGAAAAACATTTTGCTATTTTCATCATTTTATTCCAAAACAGCTTTAAACAGTAAATATTACGACTCTAGTTCTTTTGTAAGGTTGTTATGTAAAATGGGATGAAAATGCTGTTACTTAATTCAATCGTTTGAAAAAGAGCATGAAAAAAATTAGAACCTTTTAGTATATGCGTAAGTAATAGACCTTATGACATAACACTAGCATAACGTGAAATAAGCTTCTAAGGGCAAGAATTGTCTTGCAGTAACACTCTGCCCTGTAGCTTTAATATTATCATCTGTACGCAGTAATAATGCATGAACATAAAAATTTTGGGGGGCAATGAATTAAATAAAAGCTCATTCAGTCCATTTTACGTTAATGAACACAGAGCAAAAAAAAATCGGATAGTTTCTATATCTCCCGTTCTACTAGGCCCATTGACGAAATTCAACTTGCGTTTTTCATGTCTCGAAAGCGTGACTTAGGATATGTATAAGATTTATATATAGCATTGTTCTAATATAGGTATTTTGACTCAAAATCGACTTTTTCTGGAATGGCATGCCAATTTGTTTTCCATATTTCGATTGTACGACTCAAATTATGCTAAACTGCCAAGTTTTACACAAATCGCAAGAACAGTTTATAAAAAAATTAGCTCTTAAAAATTTTAGCTCCTCTGTGTTAATTGAATTTGGCATATATTTGTTAACATCTTTTTTTTTCAATAAGTTTATTTCCTTCTTCCTTTCACATTTCGAAATTTAGATCCATCCCAAATAAAATTCGCTCACTTTTTATGATTTAGTTTTCAAATTTGTATTTTTAAATAATTTTTATTAATTTTTCGAAAAAAAATTTGAATTGCAGTCTATTAAATCTTTAACATCATTTTAAAGTAGAAGTATTTCTAGGTACACATGCAAAAAATTAGATTTTTTTAGTCAAAACTTTCTAAGATATACATGCATTTACATAGTAGAGCGTCTGGAAATTTGTCATCTTGTTTTTGAGCGATAATAACGCCAAATGTGGTTTACGCAATTTGTTAAAATTATTTGAAAGTATGAACAATGAACTTTTTTCCGTTCGTCTGCAATGAAAAGGAAAGGAAAATAGGTTGCTTTAACTTCAGAAGCTTACCAAGTGAATTATTTTTGGCGCAAACTGAAAAAATGCGTCAAAATAAATTTTTGAATTCCTCCGTAAATTTCGCACTAAATTTTACAAAATCTAATATTTAGGCGTAATTTGAGTCCTAGGATCGAAACTTGAAAAAGAATTGTCATATCATTTCAGAAAAAGTCCGATTTTGTGTCAAAATACCTATGTTAGAACAGTGCAACATATGAATTTAATATATATTCTAAGTCGTGCTTTCGAGACATGAAAAACGCAATTTGAATTTCCTCATGGTCCAGTAGAACTGGAGACATGGAATTATCCCCTCCCTTTTTTTTTGCGCAGTGTACTTTACAGAGACGTCATAAAGTTCCACCAGTCATACCTGAAGATTGTGTATATCTATTCACAAAATAATAACCGTGAGTTCATCGCACAAGCATGGTATAATGAAGGAAGTGAAATCTTGAACTATGGCAAAAGTCACTAATTATTTTTGACGTCATGCTTGCAGAATTCTATAGAACCTGATAGGAATGAAAATGTCTGGCTGTGTTTTAACAAAGTGCCGATCTCATGACTATGGCGCAAGGAATTTCCCACTCATTTTGAATCTGAAATTAGGAATGCCTCTTCATCCTAACAGTATATGCAACGAGGAAACGTTTGATGAAATACATTAAACACTTTCACAGGTATGAAAAATAAATAATTGTATGAAGAAGCACGAGGACTTGCTAGTAAAAATCATGATGCCCAATCAGCATGGAACAAGTTCTCCAACCTTCATTCACTCGTGCGACATAACACTAAAGAGAAAAAAGAAAGAGAAGGAATTTTAAAAGCGGTCTATTTATAGTCTTTTTAGCCAACCTTCGTTGCCACTTTCAAAATGGAATTCTGAGTACAAAATGTGAGAGCTTTCCTTCGCAGTTAAGGCTATTAAATATTGTTGGATTTATAACCACTTAGTTAAGATAGATATTTATATAATAAGAAATTAAACTATTAAAACGCAATCTACATAAGTATGCGTCGAATCCGGGAACTTCGTTTTATATTGATATTTATTTTGCAATATCCTGTGTCACTGAACAAAAGTGCAATTGCATTATGCCAAGTAATTCCTTAAGCTCTTTGAACCTTGCAAGCAGAATGAAACGATATTCCTATATTTTGAATTTACTGTTACATAAATTTTAACTGGACTCTGTCTTGCATTTGTAGAAAATTTGTAAAAAATGTAAACTGTATATTTTATTTATATTCATATATTTCAGTATAAATTTTAAGATTTATGAACGAATACAAAACCTCGGAAAGCAGTGTTTGTTTCCAAATCCACTGCAAATACAAATGTCTCCAAATTCAAAGAAACTTCTAAATTAAATGTATTCCTCAATGTACTCTTACGTTTAATGTCCTCAGTGTACTGTTAGCCATTTTCATTACTTGTTAGTTTACAAAAACTCTTTTTGTTCTAAATCAATTCTTTTTACTCGAATTTCCTTTTTAGGCGGTGGTAACGAGAGATGGCGTTGTAGGAATCGTTGTAGAGCATTCTGCTTCCGAAGGAATAACAGTTCTAAGATTCTGTGAAGAATTTCTTCAAAAATTGTAAGTATTTTTTATTGGAAATTTTCTGCAATTTTTCATAATACCTGCAATAATTTAATCCCTGTTTACATTTATTTTGCTGGAAAGGCTCAATATTGATGCTTTCTTCGGATTTGTAGAGATTCTTTAAATATCTAAGCCAGAAGAACCTGAAGTTCTATTTCAACTTTAGAAAATACTAGTTCTTACAAAGAAGATTACAAGCTTAACAAGCCCTTAAATAGATGTTATCAAAAGATAATAATTAAATAAGAAATATAAAATATGCATTAGCTTATTTCTTTTCTTCAGAGTGTCTAAAATATATTTATAATCTTTTAAACAAGTATTTTAAAAGCAAACATTAAGGGATTAATATGGACTGAAAAATATAATAATATTAGAATCAAGCGCTTGAGCTGCTTAAGATTGAAATTTTGTTTTCTCAAATGAAAACTTGTCTTAATTTAAAGATTTTTATTATCCTGAAAATTTATAAAACATTTAAGCAGCAAATTGGATAAGGAAACACTTTGTAACTATTAAATCATTTTGAACTATGTTGCAAGCATTTGAAGGTAAAGATTTAATTTGAAATATTTTTAATTCTTTTTTTAAAATATTATGAAAATTTGTAATTGATATTTGCATTTTAGTTATTCATATTTTAATACTTCAAATAGACTCATCAGGGGTAGTTATTTGAAAGATTGAAAGTGATCAAATGCTGAATACATGTTCCGTCCTTCTTGACTCTTTGAGTACAGAAACCTTTGAGTGATTGTTTTACAAAGGAAAAAAAATAAATCTTTCAGATTTTTTTATTACGCTCCAGGGCGCGTTCTTTAACGTTTTCTGTGTTACTTTTATTTATTAAATATCATGTTCTTTTCACTTAAACCATAAAATTCAGTTCAAGAGCAATATCTTAAAATAATTTTAAAATGAGCATATCATTACAGTTTCCAATACACAGTCTCGCGCGCTGGAGATTAAAATGCTTGTTTTGCGTACAGTGTTGTCATTGCTCGGCTTTGAAATCCTTGAGTTTATTAATCAAGAATTCGTTAAAGTTTATTCAAATATGAAATAGATAATAAAACAAATTCAAAATTCAAAATTCGGACTTCCAGGTGCCCATGTTCAGGTGTAGGTTTACGTAATTCAAAACTGGATGGCTCTAGGTACAGTCGTTTTTTCACATTGCGAAAAACATACATACATTCATGAAGATTCTTCATTATTTAATTTCTTTAAATATAATATAGGGCGATAATATTTGGGTGGCAACGATCTGAGAAAAAAAGTGATTCAACTCTTTTAGTGATTCGACGCAAAATGACATTTCGAGACTAATAGCCCTTCTGGGCTAACGTTGCTTTGGGCTAATAATGTATAATTTATGCACTTTATCCGTTTGTTAAAAATAAAACAAATATTTAAACTATAAAGAAATGCATCCACTGAATAGTTTAATTCGATCAGCAATAACAAATTCAAAAAATGCGAAAAATAATTTTAAAATGTTAGGTTTCTTTTTTTTTTTTTTTTTTTTTTTTTTATTTAAAAAAAAATTTTTTTTTTTTTTTTTTTTGAATGGCTGCATTCTGAGAACCAATTAAGCGCAAGATTAGTGGAAGAAATATTGAATATTTTGTGTTTAGCGCAATGACCATCTTGAGTAGATGATTATGTTTAAGGTAATGTAATGCAAAGTAACATAATGAAACGAAGCATTTCAAAAGGCTGTGCTAAGGCTGTTTATAACGTCATAATAAACACTAACACTAATTTAACAAGTTCTAGAAGGCACAACGTTTAAAAATTGTCTAACTTATCAAAGGTACTCCTAATGTTTTCCAAAATCGAACTTGGTTTCTAAATAAGATAAAAGGTATTTCTCCCTCTTTCTTAGTATGCCTTCGTGGTGTAATGGTCAGCACACTCGGCGCTTATTGAAGAGATCCGAGGTTCGAATCCCGGCGAGGACATTTCTCATTTTTCATCTCTTCCGCTTCGAAATAACCTAATGTCTCTAGAAGGAATTCGTGGTTCGAAGTAGAAAGTCGACACTTCATTACCACTCATTACCATCTTTTCGTTCCATTTATAAAGTTAAGAAATCCTCTTGAAAGCCAGTTCTTTATCAACAATATTAGATTTTCTTTGCTGTAAAAATTAAAACAAGCAATACCTGATGGTACACTGCGCAAAAAAATGGGACAGTTCTATATCTCCCGTTCTAATGGGCCGATTGACAAACTCCAGATTGTGTTTTCTATGTCTCGAGCTGAAGATGTACAGTCTTAGACAAAAACAAAACGACGCACCTAAAAGATATAAAGCAAATTGGACACAAATTGATATGCATACAGGTTTCGACGGAAAATGCAAAATTTTATATTTTGGCTGGCATTGAATGAACGGTTGTCGCTACAGCGCATCTGATATGCGCAACTGGCAGGATATTTAAGAGGAGAAATTACGATTCCAGGTCATAAATTCTTCACGAATTTCATTCCGTGTACTCTGGTAGACAGTACTTATGCCTCGCATACAGGTGCGCGAACGATACGCGCAGATGTCAGAATTTGAGAGAGGTCGTGTAGTTGGGCTCAGAAGCCGGTTGGCCTTATCGGCGAATAGCTCGACATTTGAGCAGGAGCGATACCACTATTAGACGATGTTGGAAGGAGTGGATGAACCATGGCCGCACACAGTATCAAGAAGGAAACGGTAGGCCTAGAGAAACGACAGAACGTGAAGACAGAGCAATCGTCAGTGCGCCACTCACAGACCCAGATGCATCATTATCATCGACTGTACGTGCAGCTAGTGCTTCAGTGACCGCAAGGAGCATTCATAGACGACTCACAGAAAGGGAGCTGAGGTCACGGTGCTCATTGCGCCGACTACCATTGACCTCTGTGCAACGTCAAGCCCGTTTGCAGTGGTGTCGGGCTCATTCTCACTGGAATGTCACTGATTGGAGTAGAATAGTCTTCAGTGAAAAGTCCCCCTTTGAACTGAGCCCCGATGATCAGAGAAGGCGAGTCTGAAGACGCCCCGGACAGCGATGGGATACCAGACAGGATCACAACCAGGAGTGATGGTCTGGGGTGACTTTTCATTTCATAGTAGGCCCCCTTTGGTTGTCATCCGTCGCAACCTTACAGCACAGCGGTACGTCGACGAAGTTCTAAGGCCCGTGTGGTGGTGGGTTGACTAATATTGCAAGGAAGACAAGAAATTGTCAAAATCACGTGACATGTGCCCAATATTTGCTGGCCGAAAGCAAAACTTAGTACATTGCTTGTATGACCCTAAAGAGGAAGATATAAAATAAATCACTTACCCCATCGTATAATGGCATTCGCGCAGAACACCTTTCACTTGTAATTCAATGTATTTATTATATCACATAAAATAAACATTATCAACATAATTAAATTCTTGGTTATTTGAACTTACGAATACACATAACACATGCATTAGCGATCGGATGCATTCAATGGCAAAAGGAAAAGGGAAATGGCCAATGTTCGATCTGTTATCATCGACGGTTAATTGCACACGAAATTGTTCCTCATGGACTGGCCGAAATTTATGAAGTTAACTATTCAATGTATGGTATTAATTTCACGGTGTGCGGGACTGATGAGTAAAATAGGCGACACTTTCGCAGACCTCTTTCTTTAAAACCTGTTGCATGCTTGTGTTACATTAATGACCTCCCAAAAATAGATCAAAGCCACGATCACACATTTTCTTGAACACGGAATCGGAAAAATCTTTTTCTACTTAGAAACACTTCCTTCTATTTCAACAGCATGAGAACTCTTAAGCCATTTCTTTTCTTACGGGGTCACAGCACGTGGCGCCGAAGCATTCCAAGAGGCCCCACTCACCGCCTTGTCGCAGTCCAGAAGAGAAGAGAGCAAAAACCAGTTCTGCGGGAATTTATTTACCTCGCGCGTAAACGATTACGATGCAACTAATGATGCTCGGTTGCTTACGATGCTTGATGTGAGAACCTCGCGTTCTCACAGCCCGTTGTGTTGCCCTTCATGTCACGCCACCATGGGCTTATATTTCAGCAAGATAATGCCCGCCCCACACTGCACATGTTTCTACTGCTTGCCGAACATTACCTTGGCCAGCAAGGTCCTATTGAGCATGTTTGGAGCATTATGGGCAGGGCCCTCCAACCAGCTGGAGATGTTGACGATTTAACGCGCCAGTTGGATAGAATTTGGCACGATATTCCTCAGGATCCCTCAGGCAACCTCTATCAATCGATGCCAAGCCGAATATCTGCTTGAATAAGGGCCAGAGGTGGACAAACGCGTTACTGACTTTTCACTTTGTGAAGCTCTATCACTTCAATAAATCATCCAATATTTCTCAAACTGTAATCATTTGTTTTTCTGTACATGTACATCACTTCTACTGATTTTCGTCCCATTCGGATAACTCCTTCTTGGTGCGTATTTTTTTTCTAAGAGTGTATATTAGATTTATATATAGCTTTGTTCTAATATAGGTATTTTCACACAAAATCCGGCGTTTTCTGAAATAACATATAATTTTTTTTCCATATTTCGATTCTGCGACTCAAATTATGCATAAATATTAAATTTTCTAAAATTTGGTGCGAAATTTACCGAGAAATTCAAAAATTTACCTTGGCGAATTTTTTTCAGTTTGAGCCAAGAATAATTCACTTGGCGAACTTCTTAATATGTGGCAATCTAATTCCCTTCCCTTCAATTGCGCAGCGGAGGAAAAAAAGTCACATCGTTCCTGCCTTTTTACATTGTGGATGAGAGGAAAAAATTCATATCGTTCCTAATTTCAAATAATTTTAAGTAAGTGCATAACCACATTTTTGTTATTATCGCTTTCAAGAAATATGCCAAATTTCAAAACGCGCCAATATGTAAATTCACTTATTATATCTTCAGAAATTTTTAATAAAAGCTCTACTTTTTGCAGATATGCTTGGAAATACATCTACTTTAAGATGATGGTAAATATTTTATATGTTATAATTCAAAATGTTTTTCGAAAAATTTATAAAAATTATTTAAAAATACAAATTTAAAAAATAAATCATAAAAGATCGGTGAATTTTATTTGGAATGAACCTAAATTTCGAACTGTATAGGAAGAAATCAAATAAATTTCATAAAAAAAGATATATTAATAAATACAAACCAAACTGAATTAACGTCGAGAGCTAAAATTTTGAGAGCTAATTTTTTAAAACTTACTCTTGCCATTTTTACAAAACTTGGGAGTTTGGCATAATTTGAGTCGTAAAATCGAAATACGGAAAAAACATTAGCATGCCATTTCAGAAAAAGTCCGATTTTGTGTCAAAATACCTCTATTTGAACAATGCTACATATAAATCTGATATATATCCTAAGTCGCGCTTTCGAGACATGAAAAGCGCAATTTAAATTTCGCCAATCAGCCCAATAGAACGGGAGATATAGAACTATCTTTTTTTTGGGGGGGGCGCAGTATACCTCCAATGATTTCCTCAAGGTACCTCCGAAACTGTGTATAAAGATTCAAAAAGAGACGAATGTAAACGGTAAACAAAACGCAAAGATCTACTGAATAAAATCATAATCAATGCATTTGCCATATTATTAATTATAAGTAAGTACATTACTTGAAACCTTAAACATGTTATCAACACATGATATCTCTAATTTCAACCACATCTTCCAAAAAGCAAAAGAATCTTTGTCCCAAACTAATTCGCTAGATGGGAAACAATCCGCCTTATCTTCGCAGATGAGAAGATAACACAAATCTCTAGGCAATTGCAGCGACACTAATTATCCAAAAATGCATTAGAGATTATCTGATTAAATCCTGTAATTAAAAATTCAATGCATAAACTAATTTCCTCAAAGGTGGTGAAATTAACGAAGGACAGCTGGCATCTTGCCAAGGCGAAGAAATCGCGCAGAACTCATTTACTTTTGATAAAAGAAACTGCGATCTTACCAAACATAAAATTAAATTGATGCTGAAAGGTATTTGTGCTTAATTTTCATATAAATTAAATTTGATCTATTATCTGTCACAGCTACAAAGCAACATAAAAGCACTGAACTGAAAATGGGCGTGGAAATTATAGTAATCCTTCTTGATTAATGAAAGAACTTGAACATCAATCAAAAGCCTTTAAAAGCCATGAAACAATTTGCGTTAAAGTTTTAGTAAATGTATTGCCATACTCATGTGTAATATAACATCATTGCACAGCCACAGGTGTTTAGTCATTGAAAGAGGTTTAGTATTACGCGGTTACGAATTTCTGACTCATACGTCTGATATTTGAGTTTTGTTAATATATGTTTATAGACTTTAATATTGTAAGATGAAGAATGTGAGTATGTAATTTCGCCGCATAAAGTAAAAAGGCGGTGTAAACTAGACCCACCAGATTTTGAACACATATGGCCCTACACCCGAACATATGCACCTCGGAGCTCGGACATAAAGTTTCTAATTTGTTTTTTATTTATTCTACACTTATTGATTTTATATTTTCTGCCAATTAAAGAGAAGGCATCAAACTAATGTACATTGCACAAAGAAAAAAATGGGACCGTTCTATATCTCTCGTTCTATCGAGCCAATTGACGAAACTGAACTTGCCTTTTTCATGTCTCGAAAGCGTGACTTAGGATATATATTAGATTTATATGTAGCATTACTCTAGCATAAGCATTTTGACATAAAGTCGGACTTTTTCTGAAATGACGTCCCAATTTTTTCCATATTTCGATTCTACGACCCAAATTATCCCTAAATATTAAATTTTGTAAAATTCGGCGCCACATTTAGGGAGAAATTCAAGAATTTATCTTGGCTTATTTTTTTTTCAGTTTGCGCCAAGAATAATTCACTTGGTGAACTTCTTATAACATGGCAACCTATTTTCCTATCCCTTCCATTGTGCATGAGCGGAAAAAAAGCCACATGGTTCCTACTTTCAAATAATTTTAGCAAAGTGCGTAAACCACTTAAATGTTATTATCGCTTTCAACAAATAGGCCAAATTTCAAAACGAACACCATATAAATTCACGTATATCTTCGAAAATTTTGAATAAAAAGCTCTAATTTTTTGCAGGTATACATAGAAATACATCTACTTTAAGATGATGGTAAAACTTTTATAGGTTATAATTCAAAATTTTTTTCCAAAAATTTATAAAAATTATTTAAAAATACAAATTTAAAAAATAAATCATAAAAAATGGGCGAATTTAATTTGGAGTGAACCTAAATTTCGAACTGTGAAAGAAGGAGTCAATTAAGTCGTAATAGAAAAATTAATAAATACATACGAAAATGAATTAACATTGTAGAGCTAAAGTTTCAAGAGCTAATTTTTTTTTGAAAAACTAAATTCAAATCTTTATCTTAGCGTATTTTTTTCAGTTTTCAACAAGAATAATTTACTTGCCGAACTTCTTAATTTATAGCAAACCTAATTTTCCTTTCCTTTTTTTGCATTGCAGACGAGCGGGAAAAAAAAAAAACACCGTTCATACTTTAAAATAATTTTAACAAAGTGCGTAAACCACATTTGACGTTATTATCACTGGAAAAAATTATGCCAAATTTCAAAACGCACCAATATGTAATTTCACGTATATCTTAGAAAATCTTGAACAAAAAACTGTAATCTTTTCCATGTGTGCCTAGAAATATATATACTTTAAGAGGATGTTAAAAATCTTATGGATTATAATACAAAAATGTTTTCGAAAAATCTATAAAAAGTATTTAAAAGTACAGATTTTAAACATAAATCATAAAAAATGTGCTAATTGTACTTGGATTAAGCCTAAATTTCGAATTCTGGAAGAAGGAATCGAGTAAATTTAAGAAAAAAAGAGATATTAGTAAATATATATCAAATTCAATTAACATTGGAGTAGCTAAAATTTTGAAATCTAATGTTTTTAAAACTACTCTTGCAATTTTTACAAAACTTGGCCGTTTGGCATAAATTTAGTCACAGAATCAAAATATGGAAAAAAGTTGGCATGCCTTTTCAAAAAAAGTTTGATTTTGTGTCGAAATACCTATGTTAGAATAATACTATATATAAATACACTCACGTTTGTGAAAATTGCAACAGACTTACGCAAGTGAGCTGAAATTTTCAGGAAATGCAAAGTAGCGCATGATATGCAAATGATTAGAATTGCAAATCCGTAGCGCATGCGTATGCTGAGCAGCGCCCTCTGAACGGCTGATGGATCCGAATATATAGACGGCTGTAGCGAGGCGTGTATGGTTATCGGTGGTTATCTGCTAGTGGTAAACGTTAACTCAATCTGTACTTATGCCTCGTCGACGAAAGAGAGCGAGATTTGAACAACTTACAGAGTTTGAACGAGGGAGAATCATCGGCCTTCGTGAAGCTGGATTGTCGTATCGTGCAGTAGCCTCTCGTGTGCAGCGTAACAGCAGCACAGTGATGCGCGTTTGGAAGCAGTGGACGGACGAGTGTCGGACAACTCGGAAATCCGGGAGTGGACCCCGAAATGTGACGTCAGCTCGCGATGATAGACACCTGGTCCGCATGGCGCGGACGGACCGTACAGCTTCCTCTAGACAATTGGCAGCACTGTGGTCAATAGCTACAGGTGTTTCATTGTGTGCTTCATCAATTCGTAGACGTCTGCTGCAGTGTGGACTGCGCGCACGGACTCCTTTATACAGGATCCCCCTAACGCACGACCATCGCCGCCTGCGGCTACAATGGGCCAATCAGCATAGAGACTGGCGTGCTGATTGGCAGCATGTCGTGTTTTCTGACGAATCCCGCTTTAATTTGTGGTACCATGATGGCCGCATTCGTGTCAGACGCTATGCCGGTGAACGCCACCTTCCGGAGTGCATTATCGAACGCCACAGTGGACGAACACCCGGAGTTATGGTCTGGGGCGCCATAGCATATCATAGACGATCTCAATTGCTACGAATTGTGGGCAATCTGAACAGCAACCGGTATATCCGTGAAGTTCTACAGCCCGAAGCTGTTCCCTTCCTTCAAAGCTTGCCAGGCGCTGTATTTCAACAGGACAATGCCCGCCCTCATACTGCTCGGATTGTTAAATCCTTCTTTGCAGCGCAGCAGGTACAGCTTCTTCCTTGGCCTGCGTGTTCCCCGGATATGTCGCCAATTGAACATGTGTGGGATGTCATTGGTCGGCGTCTTGCTCGTGATCCTCGTCCTGTTGCGTCTGCAGACGAACTTTGGGTACGCGTACAAACGATATGGAATGCTCTTCCTCAGTCAGACATTCAAACTTTGTTTGACTCCATGCCACGTCGTGTAGCAGCACTTATTGCGGCGCGTGGTGGCCACACAAAATACTGATTCTGATCTCTTGTTCTTGTTTGTTTGCTTTGAACATTTAATCATTTATTTGTACCACTACCACTCAACTGTGTATCAAATTGCATTCAATTATGACGATTCCTTCTTGGTGTTGCAATTTTCACAAACGTGAGTGTATAATATATATTCTAAGTCGTGCTTTCGAGATATGAAAGATGAAAGTTGAATTTTGTCTATCGGCCCAGTAGAACGGGAGGTGTAGAATTGTCTTTTTTTTTTGCGCAGTGTACATGCGAGTCCGGAAATTGAATTGACTGCATCATACAATCAATGCAATTTTCGGATTCGCAATGATACACTTGAAGAAACATTAGGTTTTTTTTTCGATGTCAGGAAGAAATCCCCAGTGCCCTCGTCAGGATTCGAACTCAGAACCTCTTGAATACGCATCGTGTATGCTTCCAGTTACATCACGAAGGCATGCGGAAAAGAAGGAGAAAATACCTTACATACTCCCCCTTTTATAGAGGACTTTGGATTAGGGACTACAGTCGCGAAATCCTGGTGGTGACGAATTATTAACCACTCCGTTTTAGTTCGGGCGCCATGGTGGAGTGACATGGTTTCTTATGCTGAAAATGGGAAATATCTCCAGTGCTCTCGCCGAAATTCGAACTCCGGATCTCCCGAATGCGCATCGAATGTGCTTCCAGTTACGCCAAGAAAGTATGCGGAAAGAAGGGAGAAAATGCCTTGTACACTAATACACTCATCTTTTTATCATGTTATCCAACACGAGACATCCAACATCATCCATTATATCATGACATCCAGCCCGAGAAACTAAACTTTAAAACTTCCATATAATAAAAATCTCAAAGTACGTCAAATCTATACGTAAGGGCAGAAAAAGACGTTTATGTTTTCCTAAAACAGATTTTAAAATGGATTCAGGAAAGTTTCTTTCAACACGTCTGTACGTACGTATGTACGTATGTAAGTATGTATTGTGCATAACTCAAAACGAGTCGCCGTAGAAAGTGGGAATTTTCTATATCGATGTGCTATAAAATCTAATTGTGCATCTCCGTTTTTTGTTGCAATCGCCCGCACCAAACGTATATATATATATACTCACCCTCTTAACTGGTTTGGTAAACTCTGTTTTTTTTTTGTTATATATCGGTAAATTGTGAATTTCCTCCTTTTAATTTAATAGAATTATGTTCTTCTTATTTTCCGGTTAAGGTTTTTATTTCTAATCTGCATGCAATAGTTGTAGAATTAAGAGAATTTAAATGGGTCGTTAGATCTAACGAGGCAGTCATTTGTTTAAATTTGAAAGTTTTAATAGGATAATGAATCAAATCAGTTGATGCACCAAATTCAGGATCGTTTTGCCCTCTAGGATTCAGTTTTGTGCACTGAAAATTTTGTCTTCCAGCCTCTTGCCCGAACTGCTTGTTTTCCCACAGTCATTCTAAATTTATCTGCAAAAATTGTTTTTTTAACTGTGTTTATCTGTATCTGGTGTTTTAGGTTTCTCTGTACTTTACGAAATTTAATTAAGATGTTCTGTATTTTTATGCATTTTTGCTTTGTCACAAAGTGAGAACTGAATTGATTGAATGAGAAATATACCTCTAATGAGGTTCGAGGACATAAGTTTAAATGAAGTGCAACAGAAAAATGTGTATAATTTAATAAGCCGTATAAGGAAGTCACGTGGTGACATCAGATTTTTTCTTACCAGTGTCTAGTTGTTCTTTGCATTCTGCTCCGATTTCCTTAGCTGCAAACTTTCTCTCCCGATAGTTCAATTTATTTCCCTGCTTGAGAATGTAATTTCGAGATCCCACTATTTGGATATCGTTTTATATAATATCCAGTGTTATGGTATTGTAATTAAACTTTTCTGTAAAAAGTTCTGATCTCTGAAAATTATATGATTCTCATTTTGAGATTCAACCCAAGTCTCCACAAATTTAATTTAGTTGCGGAACGCTTTGGTAACTGCAGCAGATGCTTCAAAGCTCGAAACATAACCCTCTAATAAGCTTACAGTAAATTTACCTGTAAAATATATATTAATGCAAGGAAACAGCATTACAGTAAAAGATTGACTGAAAAGCTTACCAAAAAAATTTCTTAATGGAATTTAAAAGATGTTTAATGTTATTCGAATTACATTCACTTTCTGCTATAACGTTTATTCTTAAAACAGCAAACATCATAAATGCTTATTTTAACAGATGCTTTACTTACCAATAACCGTAGTATACTGGCATTCTTAAAGTGGTGTATTATTAGCGCTGAGATTCCGATTAACATTCCTTTATTAGTTAAAACGGGCTTTGTCCCTGAAGGACTATTGTTTTCGTTTTGCGATTTTGCGTCGGAAACATTCTGTCTGAATCACTTTTAAAACTGTTGCCACAGAATACTGCAGCCCTGTATTATATTTAAAGAAATTAAATGATCCAGAATCTGAATAAATGTATGTATATTTCTTCAAATGCGATAAAGCAACGGTACCTAGAGCCATCCAATTTTGAATCCATCCAATTTTTAATATTGAACGTTTCCACCCGAATATAGGCATCTGGAAGCCCGAATTTGGAATTTGTTTTATTATCTGTTTCATATTTTGAAAAACTTTAACGAAGTTTGATGAACAAACTCGAACGACTTAAAAGCGAGCAATGGCAACACTCTACGAAAAAAAAAAAGAAAAAAAAATCTTTTTATCTAAAGCGCCCCGAACTGTGTATCGGAAATTCTAAAGATAGACTCATTTTAAAATTATTTTGCGATATTGCTCTTGAACTGAATTTTATGATATAAGTGCCAAGAACATGATATTTAATAAATAAAGGTAACACACAAAACGTTAAAACAACGCCTCTTTGGACGTAATTTAAAATCTGGAACGTTTCAGATTTTTTTTTTGTACTAAAATCGTTTTAAAAAATAATTTTCTCTTTCAGATCACTGGAACAGAACAACAGTGACGTACAACCCAACTCGTCTTTACCGTCTACTACACGGCCGCCGATCTCTCTGAACTGGGAAATAGATGATGAAATATCGTCTGCCATCCAGGAAGCTGGAAAGAAAATGAACAAGTTCGTCACCTTTCAATAAATCTTCTACGATGCTTTATTTCTATACAAAATTCTTTCTACTGATTTTTTATATTTTTTTTCTTCTTCAGGCTGTGCAAAGATCTAGATTTGTTTGTCCATCGTTTTGAAAAATATGGTAAAGAATTCATCAAAAGCCACAAAATAAGTCCTGATGCTTTCATACAAGTAGCCCTCCAACTTACTTATTATAAGTACGTTTATGTCTTCTTATTATGTGGTAGTTATCTTATCTATCTTACTGCAAATAATTCAGTAACTCAGTGGTTCACGTGAACTTGAAGTTCACCGGACGCTATTGCATCTTTTTTTTTAAAAAAAAAAAAAACTCTGACATTTATGTCTAGCAACAAGTTTTGAACCAATGAAGGCCATGAATTTCAAATATGACTATCAGTGGCGCCATCTGTTGAATATATTTCCAATAAATATTTTTTTAATGTTCAAATTGGCTTCTTATAATTTAATGAATAATTAAATGAATGTGAAAGCTTTATCTGGTTTAATAGTTCCCGTAAAACTTAATTATTATTTAAGCTGAGTTTTGCTTTGAACTTAAAAACTCAATCGTTTGGCTAACTAAGTTTGGCTAACTCAATCGTTTGGCTAACTCAATCGTTTGGCTATTACTTTAAAACTTTCTCGTCTAATTTTGTAAAAAAAAATCATGTATCATTAGTTTCTGACTCAGCAGGTAATTTTCGATCTATGGGGTTTTTTAATCATTTTGAAACAAAAAATTTAAAAAATAAATAAAAATATCTGAAAGGTTTTTGTTGAGAATTGAGCATTTAATTGATGTTATGTGCAGTTTTAGTGGCATCATTATTTTGTTGTATTATTACGTTTTATGCATCTGGCATCACTGTTATTTCTGTCATTCTAAAATTTTTTATATAAACAATAAGACGTAAGTAAAGTTTCTTTACTCTTTGCTTTTTAAAGTCCAATATTATTTAGCCATCTCTCTGTTTCGTTAATTTTATAACAGGTTTCAGATTTTAAATTACTTCCAAACGGGCGTTTTATTTTAACATTTTTTGGATTACCTTTCTTTATTAAATATCTTATTCTTCGCACTTAAATCATAAAATTCAGTTAAACGGTAATATCGTAAAATCATTTTAAAATGAGCATATCTTTAGAGTTTCTGATACACAGTCTCACGCGCTAGAGATAAAAGTATTCTTTCTGTACAACTTTGACATTGCTCGCTTTGAAATCGTTGAGTTTGTTAACCAAAAATTCGTGAAAGTTGATTCGAAATATGAGACTGATAATAAAACAAATTCCAGATTTCAAATTTGGGCTTCCAGATGCCCATATTCGGGTGGAAACGTTCAATATTTAAAATTGGATGGCTCTAGGTACCGTTGTTTTATCACAATGCGAGACACACAGAAACATTTATACAGATTCTTTCAATATTTAATTTCTTTGAATATAATACAGGGCGATAATATTTGGTGGCAACAATTTGAAAAGTGAAACAACGCTTTTAGTGAATCAACGCAAAATGACAAAACAAAATTAACAGTCCTTCTTGGCAAATTGCCCCTTTGGACTAAAAAGAGCAATTAAACAAAAACCATTACAAATTACATAAAACAATTGCAACTCAATAGAGTTTCTTATTTCTAAAACCAAATTCTTGAAACATATCAATAAATCAAACTCAGAATAATAACATTTTAAAAACCACTTTTAAATCTAAAGTTAAGTCAGCTATACAAATTAAAATTAAATACCAATCAAATCAATTAAAACAAACATCGAAACGCCGCACAACACAGCCATTTCGTTTATAAATCTATACAGTCTCGTTCTCTTTCACAACGTCAACTATGAGAACTCTACCTAAGACGTAAATGACTTGACGCTCTGTATTGGAAATGACAATGGAAACTGTGAAAGGTGTAAAAGTTTCTTTTATATTGAACTCATATAAAGGTTGACAGAAGGCACGTCCTGTGCTTACAGAACCAGTCAGCATTTATTGCTTAACTCAAAAACTTAATGAATTGAAATTAAACAAAGTTAATCATTAAATTAATCGTAAGTCAGCCAAAGATTACATAGACAGAAAATCCGCAAGCTGGCTCCGATCTAATATCGACGTGACAAGTCTAATGGCTAAAATAATACAACGCCGTGGATAAACTGCTCTCAAAAGAATCAAATAGCAACGTGGCATTCAACAGGCGGAACATACTATGATTCTACCATCTGAAATTTTCCTTTAAATGCTATCTCTTTCTACCTCATTTGAATAAGCCCGAACTAAAAATCAGCATTCTGGCAACAAGCTGGAAAACGAGGAAGATAAAAAGTTAATTAATATAAAATAGTTGACTAATAAAAATAAATGGATACTCTACAAATCTCTTTGAAAACTGACGAATGAATAAATACTTAATGTTCTTGATTAGCGGGGCAGACGATTCACAGGGACAGTTAGCATATTGGACAGATATCCCAAGTGACGAAACTATATTTGTTTCAAATTTCCTGCATTGCAGGCTCCTAGGCCTTTTAGCCTAGGCCTTAGAAGTGTTAGGTTAGTAGGCAAGTGTTAAGTTAGAAGGCAAGTGACGTGTTTCAAATGCCAAAGTTCATGACAGAACATACCGAGTGCTAGACGAGTGAATGGTTCACTCGTCTAGCACTCTCACTAAAGAGTATAGTGCAGGTGAAAAAAACATTTACAGTATCTGCAGTTTACTGGATTGTCCTTGAGAAAATTCCTGATCACTCTAAATTTTAGAGGTCACCTTAAATAAGAATGTGTGGATTTACTTATTTATTTTGACTAACAATTAAATTTTAGTTAAAGCAACTTTCCTTTCATTCTCGTTTTCACCCATACTTTCCTGCTAAAATACTAATTAAATAGCCCGCGTTTATTCAAATTAAGGTAGGAAGAAGTGCTATTTAAGCGAAGCTTCCGGAAGGTGATTTTAGAGCGTTTTCTGCCTATTTGTAGAAAACGTTGTTACATATTAAAATTTGATTCTGTAGTGCTGAGTGCTTCTAGCCATTAGGCTTGTTTCAGCCGACTTCTACGATTCAGAGCCTTCCTGCTAGTTTAATTATCCTGTGAGCCGTTAGGCTAATTTAATTACATTACATTTAACATTAGTCCCGGGGACATTATTAATACAGAAAACATTTGCATTATTATATAATCTTCGGCACAACTCATAACATTCAGCATATAAATTAAGAGAATGGCATTTTAAACATTAAAATAACATAAGCAACATTTTAAAGAACATACGTATTTTAGGAGCTTAAAACATTGAAGTGTTCATTGTCCATATTTGGAGCTGAACATGGTATCTCTGAATGTTGGTCTGCACTCGAGGCAACCATTGCATTTTGCAGCGTACAGATGTGTCATTCGCTCGATAACTGACATAAAGAATTTATATATTTTACGAAGCGTGCGAACGGTGATTCCTCAAAAAATAGCGGTAGCTCTTTTAAAGTTCACTGAGGGAAATACACAGTCCAGTCACATTAATGTGACCATCTGTCAAAAGCCAGAATAACCACCTTTCGCAGAGCGGACTGCTGCGAGACGTGCAGGAAGAGAGTCACATAGGTCCCCGAAGGTGTTCTCTGGGATGTTGAGCCATGCCGACTCTAATGCCGTGGCCAGCTGCGCTAGATTACGCGGTTGAGGATCCATGGCGCGAACAACCCGATCGAGATGGTCCCACAGATGCTCGATTGGGTTTAAGTCAGGTGAGTTTGCTGGCCAGGGGAGGACGGTAAACTCATCCTGGTGCTCTTCGAACCACGCACGTACACTGGCAGCTGTATGGCACCTCGCATTGTCCTGCTGGAAGATGCCATCATCCTGAGGAAAAACAATGCGCATGTAGGGGTGAACATGGTCCGCAAGGACAGATGCGTACTTGTATTGATCCATTGTGCCTTCCACAATGATCAGTGAACCTAGAGAATGCCAGGAAAACATTCCCCAGACCATAATGCTCCCGCCTCCAGCTTGGACCGTTCCGGCAATGGTTGCAGGGTGGTTCCTTTCAGAGGTTTCACGCCTTATACGCCAACGTCCATCTGTCCGATGGAGCATAAAACGCGATTCATCCGAAAACGCAACCTGTCGCCACTCAGTGGACGTCCAGCTGCTGTACTGGCGTGCAAATTCTAGCCTTCGCCGTCGATGAACAGCAGTCAGCATAGGTGCACGAACCAGGCGTCTGCTTCGGAGGCCCAGACGCAGCAATGTTCGCTGAATAGTACTTTGGGAGACACTTTTGGTAGCCCCTTGGTTCATTTTGGTGGTCAGTTGCTCAACGGTAGCCCGTCTATCTGCCCGAACGCATCTCCGCAACCGTCGTTCGCCTCTGTCATCTATGGCCCGTGGTGCACCACATTTGCCACGTCGCTGATTTTGGACAGTCCCATTTTGCCATGCACGGTACACTTTTACCACGGCGGCACGCGAACAGTTCACAAACTCAGCCGTTTCGGAAATGCTTCCACCCTTGGCCCGAAAGCCAATGATCATGCCCTTTTGGAAGTCGGATAAATCGCTTCGTTTCTGCATTACGCCAACGATTGAAATGTTTTCCGAAGCCCTCACACACCCTTTATATGCGCTCAACTGCACTGTGCTGCCACCTGCCTTCTGTGATTGGTTATTTAACTCTGACATGGAAAGTACGTGGTGGTCACATTAATGTGACTGGACTGTGTATCATGTTGGAAGCTTGCTATGAAATTTCGATTTCCATTTAAAGGAGAAAAGAATGTTTAAAGAGAAATCAATCGAAGAAGTTAGCGGTTTGAACAAGTCAACTCTCCCGATATCAATGCTCTTCAGCTCTTTCCATCCTTCATTGTATCTTAGAAGATAGCTTGTAAGGTTTACCCTAAGTTAATTAACAGTTATTTTAAGTTTTGTATCTTTCCTATATTATTCTAATTTCAGCTTACGATTTCCTGCCAGAATGTAAATTCAGAAACGCAGTTAATGCAAATAAGAAAGAGTACTATTTAAGTCATGATTTAACCGACTTCAGGGAGAGATTCTGATTCCCTGACTAGCTTTCGTTTGCCGTCTGGCTACGACTCTCTTAGCTGTTATTACGCTCGGCCATACCTTAGGCCCTTGCTTGGCTTCTCCGATTTAATTAGTACTTAGGGGCCAACTAGTTAGATTCTGATAGCTTCGGCTATACCCGTTAATAACTTAGTTAAGCTAGTTTTAGTTTAAATTATCATTATTTTAAGTTCAAGCCCGAGTGGCGGCTTTGTGTAAAGTTCCAAGTAGGAATTGATTGTAAATATAGTGAGAAATAACGGGTTATAAACTCTCTTTAAGTCTTAAGTGTTCTGTTTACACACTTAAGCGATTATTCGCTTATTAGTGTTCGTGGGGTTCTAAGTTAGAACTTTAGATTTAAATAGGAAAACCCCACAAGCTCTTGATTTAGTGTTTAGTTACTTGTTATAACCATTAAACCAACTTGTTTGGTTAGGTGGGTTGGGGCGCACTCACTTCTGCTACCTTATAAGGTGATTGATGAAAGGTGAAAGAAATAAAAGACCTGTTTGAGTTAAGCCAGAAGTGTCAGCTTGTGTAAGCCCAAAGTGGAGCCGCGTGTTTAATTTCTCATAAAATTTCGTTAGTTTATGCTTCCTAAGAATACGAGGCTCTATAAACGGATACGAGTTTTAAGAAGCACAACTTTCTTTACATGGAGGTGCAACTGTAGATTTAAAATGTAGAAGCAGAGCTTTCTTTACATGGAGAGCGTCTTTACGTGGAGAGCTTTCTTTATATTCTCCATGTGAAGAAGCAGAGCTTTCTTTACATAAATAACATTAGCGTAACGTTACATAACATTTACTGAAATAATAAATGACACTGGAGATAAGGATTGTCTCATAATACTGAAATACTCTTAATGGATTTCTCACCGAGAAGGACTGTAAAAGTGCTGCAGACACATAAAGTAGAGGTGCAAGTATAATTAACTTACATCAATATGTATTGCACAAATCAGTTAAAATACACAGAAGTTAAAGTACAAATAATGCATGGCATTTAACTCTCTCATCCTCACAAAAGTTGAACATTCAGAGAGCTTTCTTAATTTTCGTAATCACTCAGCCGCCACTTTAGAAAACACAATCCTCGCATAAACTGCAGACGATAACTGTACTTCACACTCCCCTTCCTCCGTATCTATCACCTGCTGTAAAATCTTCTATTATGCAACGGCTCTGTGCGGTAGAAAATACGTAACCCCTCATCCTTCCTACCCGCTCTTTGCAAAATTAGCTGTGATTTTGCCTCGCGCGCGCAGTGACAGACACCAGACCCGTAACCGCCACTGTGTTCACCCTTGCCCGTTTAGTCAATTACTCAGTTAATGAGCGTCGGGATTTCGCATTTCCTGGAATGAAAGAGGGGTGTAGGAGGAGGCAGAGAAGATGCGAGCAACATGTGTTTGAATATTAATAAGTAACTTTGTTGGGAAACTCGTTTCCGACTTCATGTGGATTGTTTCCTGTTTTGCTTTGAAGGTGAGAGGGCGTTTTTTAGATTAGTTTAAACAGGATTTGGTATTGAAGCCGCTTTGAACGAAAGAAATACTTTATTTTTACGTCTCCTCTGAAACGATGTTGATACCAATAAGCGCTTTTGACCATGACCTTTATGAGAGTCATTGCTTGCACTATTTTTAACTGAAAGCTAGTTTTATAAATATCAAATATCTTATTGCGATCTACTGTTTCCTTTGAAAATTTGTAATAAGTTCTATCTTTACTTAACTACAGAAATCGCAATAATCAGTAACGGGAAATCAACTTGATTATGTAAACTATAGAGAGAATATTACACTTATTTGATACTAGAAATAAGAAAACATTCACTATGCCGTATGAACGGTTTCGAACCACTGATCTTTCGGTCTCCAGACAAGCACATTAAAATCACTTACAGTCGAGAAGCCTGAACGGAGGAACGCGTTAAATCCTTATATCCTCCACCGAAAACTTAATTGGCGATTGGGGAAAGGAAAGAGACCCATCCGACCAAATTCAGGTGGGGTTGAACTGTCCTTCACTACATTTTAGTTCCAGCACTTGCATAAAGGCTTTTTATTTTTACAGAGCGAAAAGCGGGAAACCTTGAATAAATGTGTTAATTACTCACACCACAAAAGTACGAAGGGAAACTATAAAAAAAATCTGAAATGTTTCAGATTTTAAATTACGTCCAAAGGGGCGTTTTTTTTAACATTTTGTGTCTTTCCTTTGTATATTAAATATCATGTTCTTCGCACTTAAATCATAAAATTCAGTTAAAGAACAATATCGCAAAATAATCTTTAGAATCAAATTTAGTGAACATTGAGAAGCTAAAAATTTCAGAGCTACCTTTTTAAAAACTACTCGTGCGATTTTCACAAAACTTGGCACATTGGCATAATTTGAGTAGTAGAATTGAAATATGGGGAAAATCAGTATATCATTTCAGAAAAAAGGTCTGGTTTTGTGTCAAAATACCTATGTTAGACCAACTGTTTTTTATAAGTCTAATGTATATACGAAATCGCGTTTTCGAGACATGTAAAAAGCAAGTTAAATTTCGTCAATTGGCCCAGCCAAATTGGAGATACGGGGGAACTTTTTTTTTCGCTGTTGTTGTTGGTGGTGTTGCGCAGAGTGTGCAGTAATGGCAAACGATATACAAGTTTGTAATAATTATTAAAACATAATCCAGCCAAGTATTTTAATCTGTGATGATTAATTTCGATCACAACCCTTAGTATTTATTTCTGTCATCGACAAAATAATTCTACTTTTAGTACCTGTCAGTGTGGAAGGTGAAAATTCCTCAAAAATTTAATTTGTGCGTTAGGAGAAATTTTGCATTACGATAATTTGTTTTAATTAATAGGAATTACCTTTCATCTGAAGTATCAATACCTCCTTTAATTGCTTTGTTTCTAATTTTGTTTCTAATTAAGTCAAATTTAGATTGAATGTTTTGCCGTTTTATAGATTGCCGTTTTATAGAACTTCACATATTTGTTAAAGCTAGTTAATAATTATAATTATGCTGTTCTTCTACAAATTTCTTAAAGCTTTATCTCGTAGTTTTAATTTTTCCATTCCGTTTTGTTCACCAAATAAAGCTGCGATTTTCGTTTCCTTCCTCCTTTCATTATTTATCATTTTTTATGGCATACTTCAAGCAAAATTCCGCAGAATATTTTTCTTTTGCAGAAGGGAGACCTTTAACAATTTCTCTCAAAATGCATATAAGCTTATAAATTATTTCTCCCGCCTTCTTAGCATGCCTTCGTGGGGTCATGGACAGCACACTCGGCGCGGATTCCAGAGGTCCGAAGTTCGATTCCCGGGGAACGGCATTGCTCATTTTTCACATCTCCTGCGTAAAATAACCTAATGCCTCTACAGTGACGCTCGAACTAAAACGTGGTGAATAATGATTCTTTACCACCAGGATTTGGCTACTGCGTCCCCTAACACCCCAGTCGCCCTTTGGAAGGTATTTCTCCCGGCTTCTTAGCATGCCTTTGTAGTGTAATAGCCAGCACACTTGGCGCATATCCGGCAAGGGTACTGCTCATTTTTCACATCTGCTTATAATAACCTAATATCTCTACAAGATTTTCTAAAAAATCTGAGTCTATCAGATTTCTAAAAAATCTGAGTCGATCAAAACTGTAAATTCTGGCATTCTAAAATACTGATGTGTTTCTCCCTTATCTACATATTATTTGAATTTAAGGATATTATTCGGAGAACAGCCTTGACGCCAAAAAGGGAGAAACAGCTTATTGTGGTATGGCAGGCAATGGTTGTCATTCGATGACGTACTTCCTCTAGGGAGACAGCCGTAATACTTTTCCCTTGCTAAGGGATTATCTGTAGTATTACTTATTATCTGTAGTATTTATTATTAGTATTTATTACTGTAGTATTTATTATTGTAGCATTTATTCTGTAGTATTTACTTCCGTTGGCATGATGAAATGTCCCCCATACCCTTAAAGAAGCCAAGTTGGCGCAACCAAGGCTGTTCTCAGAACAATATCCGAAATAAATCATGTTAAAGAAATATTTCCTATTACCGAAATTTTCTTAATAATAGAATGTCACGTAAAAATAAGCTTTTAATTAGTAATACATTGAATAATCACTATATATCTGTAAATTTTTGCTTTGAAAACTCACTTTTAACAGAAATTTATCTACTATGTGCCTAGTACTTTAGAAACGTACATCTAAATTCCAATTTTCGTGAATTTACATTGCATGGGAGAAGTAATATGCGCAGAACCTTGTTTAGTGAAAAAATTAAATATGCAATAACAATGTTAATTTTTCATTTTAAAAGCTCTTTTCATTCCTGTTTTTTCAAATATTACTCTTTTCAAATTTCCGAAATAGCAGCTACTAATAAATGAAATGCGTTCCAATCACTAAATCTCTTTCATATGCCAATTTTCGCCTCTCATCCATTGAAAAAATCTGCCGAAATCATTTTATTTCCGTCTGTTAATAATGTTAGATGCTCTTTTCGAGCATAAAAAGCATTTTATTTTCCCACTGTTATTAATTATACTTTACATTCACATCATTGATTTGCATACGAAAGAACAAAAAAATATACGAATAGCTCACTGTAAAAAAAAAAAAAAAAAAAAAAA
>KK114289.1:121335-135343 GCA_000611955.2 Stegodyphus mimosarum
CTTTTTTTATTAAATATCATGTACTACGTACTCAAACCATAAAATTCAGTTCAAAATCAATATCGCAAAATCATTTTAAAATGAACATATCTTTAGAATTTCCGTAAGTCTCGTGCGCTGGAGATAAAAATGTTTTTTTTTCCGTACAGTGTTGCCATTGCTCACTTTGAAATCATTTAGTTTGTTAATCAGAAATTCGTTGAAATGTTACAAAACATAAAATCGATAATAAAGCAAATTTCAAATTCAAAATTAGGGCTTCCAGATGCCCATATTCGCAGTAGGATTACGTAATTCAAAATTCAATGGCTCTAGGTTTTATCACAATGCGAGAAACATACATACATTTATGCAGATTTTTCATTTTTTAAAATTTAATGCAGAGCGATAACATTTAGTGGCAACAATCTGAAAAGTAAAACGGGCATTCAGAGTGAATCGACGCAAAATCGCAAAACGAAAGTCCTTCGGGACTAAATCCCTTTGGACTAAAAACACTGAAACCGCTAATTTTCACACGCATTTTTCCAAGTGGCAATAGTGTCGCGCATTGTAAATAAAAATGCTTTATTTGTTTAAAATTTTGCTACTGCTCGCTTTCAAACCGTATAGTCTGTTAACCAAAATATTGTAAGTTTTACGAAATCTATATACGTAAAGAAAAATGTATGTTTTTTTTGGCGTAATTGATTTCTGATTTTTTATGATTAATTTTTTTGCCGCATTTTATTTACTAACTTTGAATATAAGGGAAATATAGGAACTTTAGCTTTTACGATCATTTAATTAGAAAGAGGAAAATTATTAAAAACGGCTTGCCATTGTTGCTGATAAATTGATAGAGAATTAGTATATTTTTTATGGAAATTTTTTATGTGGGTTCCATATCGCATCAGACTAAAAAATGTATGACTATGAATCGTATTTTTTGCATCTTTATTAGAGAAAGATTACAGCGGTATCGTTCTCTTTGTTGTTAGATGCATTACTCTCAATCTAACTTAACTGGCATCGGGTACTTCCGTTAGTAAAAGAATAATTCTATTCCTCTATAATTCTTTGCCTCTATAATGGAATCAAAATAATTCCTCCCGCTTGCTTCTTTCCTCTTTCTTCAAACATATTCTGACACATAAAACGTGAGATGGTGCCTTTGAGGTACAGCTTTGTATTTTATTTCTTTGACATAATATATAAAGCGTAATATACTTAATGAGATACAATTTCGAAATTTGAGGGCAAATAAAAGAAAAGTAACCAACATCGCACTTATCTGATTAGATAATAAAATCTAAAAATAACCTAAAAAGAAGAAATAAAAATTTAAAATAAAGATAAAATTTATAAAACGCTAGGATAAAGATAAAATTTATAAAATTCTAAGCTTAAGATGTTGTGCCTCTCTAGAGAAGGAAAGAACACAACAAAACAAATTTAACCATTGCGCTGTGTATTTGTAATTTTATGTTAACAACTCAATGAACCTTGATGCTAGTGAAACAATGTGTCCTAACATTTCAAAAAAAAAAGAAACACAATAATCAGCATTAACTTTTAAGAAAACCTTGGAGTTTATTTTTCGAACAGATCAAATTATGTCAAAATCAATTTTTATAATAAACACATCCTACCCCGGGTATGAAAATAACCTGAGAAAATAATAATTTTTAACAGCGAAACATAAATATGTGTTTTCAACAAATTCTGCAATTTCAAAATAAACAACATAAAACTTCTATAACTATTAATTAAGCATAACTATTTCATTGGGTTAAAATTTATAAAAATTCATAACAATTATTTCCCTTAACATTATTTAAGTTCTTTCACCTTATTATTGCAGAGAAAATTAAAGAACACAACTAATCAGAACAATCTTAAATTTTAGATCTTAATATTGCACAGAGAATAAGACAATGAAGAATAACCTGAGATGATTACTAACTTTAATAGCAAAACATTAATATTGGTTTTCAGCAAATTCTGCAATTTCAAAATAAACAACTTAAAACTTCTGTAACTATTAATTAACTGTAAGTATAACTATTTCATTAAATAAAATTCATAATAAATATTTTTTTCTCTTATTAGGTTCTATCAGATTCAGTTAACTCAAAACCACTCTTTTAGGAAAAGTTAGGAGTATTAAAACTGGAGCTATTACTTTAATCTCAGCAAATTCAGTATGTTCATCAAAAGATACTAAAATTTAAATTCCTCAACATCTCAGAATCCCTAAAATTCAAACATTTAAAATTAAACCATAACTACATTTTGGAAATAAATTGAATACCCCTCTTGCTATTTTAGGAGATAATTATAAAATGTAATTTTGAGTAAAAATTATTCTTAAGAACTTAAGTTAAGAATTAATAGAGTATAGAAAAATAAATCATATGTGAAGATTCTCTATCCGGCTCTTTGTAGAAAAGAAAAGGATGTAGTAGAAGGTTTCATAAGAATGCCACGATGTTGGAAGGAATACTTCGACAATTTGATGTCTTAGGGCCGGGAAGAATCTATTATCATCGGTGAACAGCAGGATGGAGACAAGGAACCACGACTAGCAAACATCTAGATCCTCATCCAGCAGGACGGGAGCTGCAACCGATAGCTAGGAGCCGTATGCACTCTTGGAGTCCCCACTACAGAGGGAGACATCATCAGCAGAATTGCTTGGAAATCATTTTTTCTTTTTATATTAAATTGATAGGGCAATCTGTGCCCGTAGAAACTCTTGAATTTTGAATTGAATTTCGATGAATAACTACTCAAGTAGGCAAAATCAAATTTTGAGGAGGCAAGTAGATTTTAGACCTTAAGCCCATCCTTACGATAAACCAAACGAGCCATAAACCCCCCAGCAATGAAGAAGTTTCTTCGAAGCTGCACAAACACGTTGCAGGAAAGAAAGTGAAGACAAGAGAGGGAGAGACACTTGCACGGGCTTTTTGTCGGAGAAAAAAACCATATATCGCCAAGCCCCACTAAACAAGGTGAAAAATCCAGTACTCCACACTCCGTACACACCCCTGTAAAAATTTCCCAAATTCCGAGGTGTTGAACTAAACACAAATTCAAATATCGCCAAGCACACCAAAAGAAACGCGAAAAATCCGACGCACGTGCAGGCCAAACTTACAACCCCATCGGAAATTCTCATTGTATTCCTCTTAACACATAAGCAAAACCTTAGAACTCAGCTAAAAGTGAGACTTTTTCAATTCTTCCCCCCCCCCACAAGTCCTTTTCACAATCAAAGTCTAAAATTAGTTAAATAGTTGACTGTATCTTAAAAACTGTTAAAGTTAAAATCTTGAAAGTGATCTTAAATTAAAAGGCTCATTTTTCTGCATCCAGTGATGTAAATTAATAATGGATCAACTTAATTTAAGTAATATTAAATCAAGTTTATTACGTAGAAAAGCACCCAATTCCATTGTGTGTTTCAATGCGTTTACGAGTAACGAGTGGAAGATACATATAAATCTTAAGTACCAAAAAACCTCTAATTAAAATTAAACCAAAGCAAATATAAATACAGCATATTAAATAAAATGACGTTGTGTAGCATAAATTTAGAATAATAATAAAAATTAATTCTTAAGTCATAACTTTAACTAATTAAGTGAATTTGCTACACAACAAAGATAAGATTTATAAAATGCTGAAATAAAGATAAGGTTAATAAAAGGCTAACAAACAATTTATGAAAGGCTAAGATACAAATTTTAACGTTAAGAAAATAAAATTTTAATGCTAAGAAAGTAGAATTTTAATGCTAAGAAATGATAAGATTTATAATATTTCGAAAGTTATATTTTACAAAAAAAATGCTTTTACGCATCTAATGTAGTTCTAAACATTTAAAAACAAATGATCAATCCATGTTTGTTTTTATATAGTTATTTATAATACCATGGAACATTTCTGGAGTTCATAACGTGCAGCTACTCCAGCGAAATCAAATTTTATAATTCTGGAACAAGTAAACTACAAGCGTTACGTTTTTTCATATATTTCATAAATATTCAATGCTTTCTCTTTCACTTATACGACAGACATCTGTGCTTTACTGTATAAGGTATTTCTCCCGCCTTTTTGGCATGTCTTCGTGATGTTGTGGTCAGCACACTCGGCGCGTATTCGAGAGGTCCTTGGTTCGAGTCCCGACAAGAGCATTGCTGAGTTTTCATCTCTCCTGCTTCGAAATAACCTACTGACTCTACAGTGGCGCCCGAACTAAAAAATGGTGGTGGATGATGATTCTCCACCACCCGAAGTTGGTGATTGGGTCGCCTAATCCAGAGTTGCCCTTTAAAAAGGGGAATATATAAGGTATTTCTCCCGCCTTCTTAACATCCGTCGTGGTGCATTGGTCAGCACTCTCGCCGCGTATTCGAGAAGTATTCGAGTAATCCGTGTATCCGCGTATTCGAGAAGTCCGTGCTTCGAGTCCCGGCGAAGGTGTTGAACAATTTTCTTCTCTCCTGCTTGTCTCTACAACTTCAAGGTTTTATTAGATGCCTATATTTTCGCCAACTATGGCATTAAGTATAGTTCGACCGCCTCATCCGCGACCATGAGCGCAAACACGCATGCGCCATTCGGACCAAATTATTCTCAAAGTGTAGGAAGGATGGTTATAAGTTCCATGTTGTTCAGGATGGTTGTTCCATGTTGTAGAAGGATGGGGACTTTCTTTCCCTCCATATCTCTTTCCGGAGAAACGAAGACTTTCACGTCGTCGCAAGTGATAACGCCCCTTTTGGACGAGTCTATGTGTTTTGGCAGAATGCAACCTAAGGTTGCGTTTGAGATGGTCGAACTATACAGTTGAATGAAACCAATGACGATTACAACTTCAATAGCACAGTTGCCTGGATCATACTACAGGGACCTTTTGTAAGAGTATCTATCTAAGATTTTAAAATCGTTGGGCAAGTTTTCCTTGCTGTTAACCTGGTGAGCGTTCGTAATAGTTCTAAGTACTCGGTTTTGAAGTGTCTGAAATATTTTTGTCCTTAGTTATATTATTTTTCGTAACTGTCATTTAAGCAGGAAAATGGTAGGTAATTACCGCCCTAATAACTGCAAGGTAATCAAAATCGCTGAAACAACCTTGTATATGGCGTACATTTATTAAAACACTCAATCGATTTCGAAGGTAGCTATAGGTCTTTAAAATTCTATTAACATAATTCTTGGTTATTATTTTTGCCGATAGATGGCGTTGCCTCCTCACGCATGGTACTACCCGAGGGTATAAAAAGCCGTTACTGAGGTTGCTTTCCCTTTCTAGAAAGCTGCCCTCTAAATCGATTGTTTTAATAAATGTACGCCACATACAAGGTTGTTTCAACGATTTTGATTGTCACATTGGCATTTTTCTCTTCTATTCTAACTGCAAGGTAGATAAGCTACTTGCTTTCTTTTGCTCATTAATTGCTTTTGAAGTTAAGAGTCGAGTAATTTCCTGTGAGAACGTACAGCCTGTGAATTAATTTATTGACTGTTTTTCACTAGCGTAACGTGATCAGTACCAGTAAGGATTCCAGGTGAATCGCAGTTATTTGGCGGTTTCAACTTTAGGCATAGTGCTGTCTCAAAGCTTAATTTCGCAATCTAAGTCTTTTTTGAATTTGTTGTTTTGAAGAAGGATTGTAGAGACACTAGGGTTATTTGGAAGCAGAAGAGATCAAAAATGAGCAATGCCCTCGCCGGGGCTCGAACCACGGACCTCTCGAATACGCGCCGAGCGTGCTGACCCCTATACCACGAAGGTATGCTAAGAAGGCGAGAGAAATACCTTATAGATTAGTCGGGATTTAACTCCATTGATACTAATCCTCCATTGTCGTCCCCAAAGAACGGCATCAAGTATTTTCCTTTCGAGCTGAGTAATACACGTTTGGGGTTTCCAGATTTTATTGCTATCGCAATAACATCCATGTATCATGCCAGAAAAGAATTGGTATTTCTTCCAGATTTGAGAAGATCCTAAATATAACGCAAGTGCAAATTGAGTACTAAAACTGAACCACTTTGTATGGAGTGAGAAATGTCTTTTCCTGCTTCAGCACGAATTTCATGTGTTTTAAAAGAGACTGCATTAGTAAAATAATTTTTCTGACAAAATTTAGTTGAATGATTCCCGCGTGCCATACTCTGTCAAACACTTTTGAGATATCAAATAGTACTAACACGATGCTTTGCTTATCATGGATAATACAGACAGGAATTCCACAGCTTTAAGCAGCTGCTTCGAAATGCACGGGTTGCTTCTGAAGCCAAATGTTTCGTCCAGAGACATACGTCCAGTTTCGTTCAAAAATGTCCTTTACTATATTTGACACAACGTCATGGCAAGGAGCTGCGAGTGATGGAAAGGCATGTAGTGAGCTTTTTCTATCTCATTTTAAATGTTAATTTCATCTTCTCTAGTTCTTGAACATTTCCATATCCTACAGTCATTTACAAACGAATATGCATTTCAAGGCCATTTGTTTCTCACGAACCGTGCTTCATAACCATGGTAACGACTGTTGAAGGAAAAAGGTCGAATCCTCTATTTTGCCAAAATCCTCTGATTCCCTGTATGCGGTAATGATGAGACATCTTGCGATCATAAGGAGAGGATCGCTATGACCTTGAAGCGCCGTTTTTGAAATAACACAGTATAGTAATTTTGTACATGTTATCTCACTATTATATTTACACGGACCGTATTCCGAGACTGAATCCTTATGTCTTCCCTCTGAGATGAGCTGGCTATGGCTTACCGTAAAGCTAGCTATGGCTTACAAATCCGCCGAGGATTCTCGTTAGTAAAAACCAGACTTTCTAAAGCAATATACAATTTCGTTCTGAATCATCATGTATTCACTGCAATGCGCAGGCCATCTAACAAAGTTATTGACTTAATGATATCCTTCCAAGTGTTTGTATTTGCATACGTTTCAGCTTTGTTTATAGCTTTTTGAATGATCTCCTCTGTAAATAACATCTAAACTTTTTATAATGACCTGGTTTAAGATTTAAAGGAAATTATATTTAAAGGATTTAAACCAGACTTTCTAAAGCAATGTACAATTTCGTTTTGAATCATCATGTATTCACTGCAATGCGCAGTGAATACATGATCTAAAATTTTTATAATGACCTGGTTTAAGATTTAAAGGAAATTATATTCTAATGTTTTTAAAATGACGATCAAGTAGTTCCATTGCCATTCATAAGTTCGTATTGTTATCATAAGTGGAGTGCTAAATTCTTTATTCCTGTCTACCATCAAGGCGTTTTGCTTACACAAGAAGACAAGCTTATTTTAGACGCTATAACACTGATATATATAATTTTATGCTTGCCAAAAATATTAAATTCTGTATACCGTCTTTGGCAAATTTTCGTCAGCGGACTCAGCTCTTAGTACACCTTTCCCAAAGGCTTCATAAATTCGATCACCCTAATTTTTGGTAATTATTTTTAATACTTGGATCCTCTAGTTAGTTTTTCCAAATAAAATTTTAAATTTGTGTCCGAGCTACTTATATGTTCCCTATTAAAATATTTAAATATGAAAAGACAAATGATACTGATTATATAGGTTGTAACAGAAACGATGGACACAATTTTCGAGCTTCTTATATGTTCCCTATTAAAACATTTAAATATGAAAAGATAAATGATAATGATTATATGGGTTGTAACAGAAATGATGGCCACAATTTTAATGAATATTTTAATATACGAAGTAACAGATTTTCTAACACAGTATGTGGCGGAATGTGAAATGTTAAAGTGAAAACACACATTTATTAAGAACGATGAAGAATCATACAGATGGACTCTCCTGAAGACCCCTTCAACAGAGTTAGCGATGTTGCTCAGGATATATGCGACATACCAAGTATCTTCCGAGGAGAACCTGAATCATTTCATTATGATATACATGCTGCAAGTAGTAGTTGTTTATTCGAATAATTTAAACTTAATTTTTATTTGTAAATATCAAATACTGTTGACTGTAAACATATAAGATTAAAACTTCCCATTTTCCCCGTTCTTTGCATTTTCTGTGTTTTCGCTTTCATATTTTCCATCACCTCAGAAGGTATTGCGGTTAGGGCCGACTGAGGTTAGCCGACTGAGATACCAAAGGGCCTGGATTTGAATCCTGGAGAAGGCATGGTTGTAACTGTTCTTCTCTTCATAGGAGGCAAAGGTGGCCCACCTATTGGGTGCCTCCATAATAAAGTGATTGCCACTTCTCGCCTTAATAGTACCCAAGCCGAAGTCGGATGAGGGCCCGCCATTGGAAAAACAAATTACATTCCATAATATAGTTTATTAAGAAAATTGTTAATTTTACCTTGTTCTCCATGAAGTTTTGGCTATTAATTCTGTTACATCCTGTATATTGCCAGAGTATGAAAAATTCCTTTTTCTTTGCAGTTATGATAATGTTATATATCAAATGGTATTTTGTTTTTCATCAGAGTGCATCGGCGCTTGGTGTCTACCTATGAAAGTGCGTCCCTACGACGGTTCCAAAATGGTAGGGTGGACAACATTCGAGCAGCAACAGCTGAGGCCTTAACCTGGGTGAAGGTGATGTGCGACGACCAACAAGTCACAGTAAGTTGGCTTGAATCTAAAACTTCTCCTGAATGTATCGGTTTTATGTTAGTTCCTTTCAGTTTTAAATATATATTTAATAGGCTAAGATCAAACATTCAAACTCATTCGAACTTCTTTCATTTTAAATAAAATCTATCTTTCTCAAACTTTACATTTTAAATCAAATTTATCTTTCTCAAACTTCTTTCATGTTAAAGAAAATTTAGCTTTCTGAAATTTCCTTCGTTTTAAATACAATTTATTTTTCTCAAACTTCTTCCATTCCAAATAAAATTTATTCTCAGACTTCTTTTGTTTTAAATAAAATTTACATTTCTAAGATTTTTTGGTTTTAAATAAAATGTATCTTTCTCAAACTTCTTTCATTTTAAATAAAATTTATCTTTCTCAACCTTCTTTCATTTCAAGTAAAATTTATCTTTCTCAAACTTCTTTTATTTTAAATAAAATTTATCTTTCTCAAACTTCTTTCGTTTTAAATAAAATTTATCTTTGTCAGACTTCCTTCATTTTAAATAAAAGTTTTCTTGCTCAGTTTAAAAAAATATTGATAAGATATATCTGTGTCAGCGCTTTTCCTCATCCAAAAGCAATATTTAGTTAACTCAGCTGATTTCTCAATCTTACATTCGTTAAAATTTTAAATGAATTTGATTTTCATTCTAACCCCATACATACTTTTACGTTTTCTTCTTATTACATATTTAACAATTAAGCTCATTCAGACTTCATAAACGCAATATTAGCAATAAAACAATCTTAAATAATTTCAGATATCTCGATTTTTATCAGAGTTTGTCAGTTCTCTGATACAGGAATAAAGTTAACTTCATCCAATAAATGTAGCATAATAAAATGCATGATCAAAGAAGTTTGAATATAATTTTCATAATATTCTTCGTTGGCAAAACATCAAGCCATGTACAGACAACGGATCCAGTAGTTAGCTCCAAACGAAGCTGGAGACAAGTCAGAACAACATGTTCTTTTAAAGTTAGATTAAAAGGAAAAAAATCTGAAAGCTGTTAGATTTTATACTGCGCCCTAAAGGACGTGTTTTTCTTTTACACATACATATATGTTTCGAAAGTATATGGGTTAACTCCTCTTTGAGCTAAAAATATTAAAAAACAACATAGCTCCAGAATTTCAGATAGACAGTCTCGCGCGCTGGAGATAAAAATGTTTTATTCCCTTCAGTGTTGCCATTCTTGCTTTGAAATTGTTAAGGATTATAATCAAAAATTAGTTAAACATTTACAGAATATGAAATATACATTAAAAGAAATTCCAAATTTCGAGATTCGAAGTGCATATATTCGGGTGGAGAATAACGTTATTCAAAATTTGATGACTTTAGGTATCGTTGTTTTTTCACAGTGCGAGAAACATTCATACATTCATACAGATTCTTCATTATTTTCTTTAAATATAATACAGGGCAGTAACATTTGGTGGCAACACTTTCAAAAGGGATACAGCCGTTTGTAATGATTCGACGCAGAATGCCGTTTCCAGATTAATAGCCCTTTTGAGATAACGCCCATTTGGGCAAAAAATATCTGAAAACTTTCAGATTTTATATTACACTCAAACGGGCGGCTTGTTGTTTTCATTTACTAAAACATGCATGTTTCGAGATCATTTGGGCTAAGGCGTCTTTGTGCTAAAAATATTTAAAACAGTACATATTTAGAATTTCCGATAGACATTCTGGCGCGCTGGAGATAAAAATATTTTATTCCGCGCAGTGTATTATCACTGCTCGCTTTGAAATCGTTGAGTTTCGTAATAAAAAAATCATAAAAGTTTAAAAAGTGTGAAACAGATAATATGACAAATTCTAAATTCCAGATTCGGGCTTACAGGTGCCCATATTCGGGTGGAGAACTACATTATTCAAAATTTGATGGCTCTAAGTATCGTTTTTTTTTTCACAATGCGAGAAACATAAGTTTTTTAAATATAATACAGGCCGATAATATTTAATGGCAACAATCTGAAAAGTGATGCAGCCATTTACAGTGATTCGACGCAAAATACCGTTTCCAGACTATTCAATCAAACTATTTACAAAAAAAAATAAAATACATATCATCAACATTCTCTTTTAATTTAATACTTAAAAGCAACTAAGGTATAGATGGAAACTTTATACAATATATTCACCAAACAATGCCTTTTGTGTATTATTTCTAAAAAAAAATATTGTTAGAATTAAGTTTTTGATCAAAAAGATTTATAGTAATTTGTTTTAAAATCTTACTATAAAAAATAAGAATTATGCCTATATTTAGAATAAAAATAATAACTTTACGATTCGACAGATATTATACTCATAATTTGCATACTTTTATTTGCAGGAAGAGACTAAAGTGAAATTATTTCAAGCATGTATTAAAAAGCAAACTGAAATTCTTCTCTACGTAAGTAACTTTTTTAAATTAAATATTTATCATTTTTATTACTACTTCGAGCTTGCTGAACCTTTATTACCTGAACTAAATATCCGAAGTATTCCAATCGCATTGATTAAAACGACGAAATAATAACTGCATGAACTATAAAGTATCAGAACTAAATTCTTTTAGAATTTTCTAACGAACTCCTTCAACAGCAGTAATATTGAATTTTATAAAGCAATTCTAGCAAATCTTCAGTTTCCCATAGCGCAATACAGAGAAGTTCAGTAAAATAAAATAATGGCTTTTCTTTACTGTCATTGAAAATTTTACTTTTCCTACTGTATTAATTGTCGATGATTAATAAATAACTCCGACTAGAGAAAAATTTTGAAAACGTACTTCTTATTTATACACTCACGTTTGTGAAAATTGCAACACCATGAAGGACTTACTCGAGTGAGCTGAAATTTTCAGGAATTCATTGTTTCATTTGTTTCATTGTGTGCTTCATCAATTCGTAGACGTCTGCTGCAGTGTGGACTGCGCGCACGGACTCCTTTATACAGGATCCCCCTAACGCACGACCATCGCCGCCTGCGGCTACAATGGGCCAATCAGCATAGAGACTGGCGTGCTGATTGGCAGCATGTCGTGTTTTCTGACGAATCCCGCTTTAATTTGTGGTACCATGATGGCCGCATTCGTGTCAGACGCTATGCCGGTGAACGCCACCTTCCGGAGTGCATTATCGAACGCCACAGTGGACGAACACCCGGAGTTATGGTCTGGGGCGCCATAGCATATCATAGACGATCTCAATTGCTACGAATTGTGGGCAATCTGAACAGCAACCGGTATATCCGTGAAGTTCTACAGCCCGAAGCTGTTCCCTTCCTTCAAAGCTTGCCAGGCGCTGTATTTCAACAGGACAATGCCCGCCCTCATACTGCTCGGATTGTTAAATCCTTCTTTGCAGCGCAGCAGGTACAGCTTCTTCCTTGGCCTGCGTGTTCCCCGGATATGTCGCCAATTGAACATGTGTGGGATGTCATTGGTCGGCGTCTTGCTCGTGATCCTCGTCCTGTTGCGTCTGCAGACGAACTTTGGGTACGCGTACAAACGATATGGAATGCTCTTCCTCAGTCAGACATTCAAACTTTGTTTGACTCCATGCCACGTCGTGTAGCAGCACTTATTGCGGCGCGTGGTGGCCACACAAAATACTGATTCTGATCTCTTGTTCTTGTTTGTTTGCTTTGAACATTTAATCATTTATTTGTACCACTACCACTCAACTGTGTATTAAATTGCATTCAATTATGACGATTCCTTCTTGGTGTTGCAATTTTCACAAACGTGAGTGTAATTGACGACTTATAAACTGTAGTTTTTGAGCAGAAATTCGAAAGTTTCCGCATAAATATGATCTTTACTCAGTTTATATCCAAAACACATGACCTTTTAATGGTAAAAAATAGTATAAATTAGATTTCGTGAACATAGAATTATCTTTGCTATTTCTCTTTAAATCAAGATATGCTTTTATAACGTTTACATGCAGTAGTAAAGAATAGACTTCGAAAACGTCGAAAGAATTCCAAAACGCCTCTTGCATGTTTCTTTACACAAAATGTGCAATTGCCGCGAAACAACATTTACAGTCACGGAAAACAATCCGTCTGTACTACCTCTACTTTACCAGAGAAAGAACAAAATATTTGTATTAAACTAGCTTGGTATACTTGGCATAATTAATGACACTAAGAACCCGAGTGCAGTTCCACAAATTATCATACAGTTCTTTGCTTTAACTTTTAATGAACATTCTTAAATTGTTAGCTTAAACTCAGAAACTTACAACAAAATGCAAATATTAATCTCTTTCTAACCTTACAGGAAATTTTGTTCTTTGAATCCTTATCATGCATGCAGAAAAGGGGAAAACGAAATTACTTAATAGTGATTGTACACTGCGCAAAAAAAATGAGACAGTTCTATATCTCCCTTTCTACTGGGTCGATTGACGAAATTCAACTTGCGTTTTTCATGTCTCGAAAGCACGACTTAGTATATATATTAGATTTATATATAGTACTGATCTGGTATAGGTATTTTGATACAAAATCAGACTTTTCTGAACAACATATCATTTCTTTTTCATATTTCAAATTATGCCAGATTGCCAAGTTTTGTAAAAATCTCACGAGTATGTTTAAAAAAATTAGCTCTCAAAATTTTAGATCCTCCATGTTAATTTACTTTGATATATATATATTAATATCTCTTTTCTATTAAACTTATTTTATTCCTCCCTTCACATTTTAAAATTTAAGTTCATTCCACACAAAATTCGCCCATTTTTTAGGGTTTATTTTTAAAATTTGCATTTTTAAATAATTTTTCTAAGTTTTCTGAAAAATGTTTTGGATTATAACATATAAATTTTTACATCATCTTAAAGTAGATGTTTTTCTAAGCGTATCAGCAGAAAATTAGGGGTTTTTATTCAACATTTCCTAAGATATAGGTAAATTTACATATTGGCGAGTTTTAAATTCGGCATATTAATTATAAGCGATAATAACGCCAAATGTGGTTTACGCCAAACGTGGTTGTATTTATATATAGCATCATTCTAACATAGGTATTTTGACTCAAAATCGGACATTTTCTGAAATAACGTAGCGATTGTTTTCCATATTTCGATTCTACGACTCAAATTATGCCTAAATATTAAATTTTGTAAAATTTGATGCGAAATTTACGGAACAATTCATAAATTTAACTTGGCGAATTTTTTTCAGTTTGAGCCAAGAATAATTCACTTAGCAAACTTCTTAATATGTGGAAACCTGTTTTCCTTCCCTTCCATTGAGCAGAGGTGGAAAAAAATGTCACATCTGTTGGAGCTTTAATTATTTAAGAGTTTGTGTATAGGTTTTAAGTTCAATACCATAAGATAT
>KK114290.1:0-47679 GCA_000611955.2 Stegodyphus mimosarum
ACATTTACCTACTAGAGACTTGGCTGACCAAATGGAAAATTAAGATCAACGTGGATAAGACCATTGGAATCTTATTTACAAAGAAAGTTAACTTCCCAAACAATCTTAAATTGTAGGGTGAGGCCATACCCTGGGCCAAGCAGGTCCTTTATCTTGGGTTGATCCTCAATAAAAGATTATTATGGAAACAACACATTACACATAGTCTCAAGAAGTTTCGAGTGCGTAAAGCTACACTGTTTCCCCTAATTGCTCGAAACAGTGTTCTATCTATAGACAACAAGTTACTTATTTATAAATCCATGCTGCGTTCCATAATTCACTATGCTTGCCCAGTCTGGGCGTATTCATATAAATCCATAAGAAAAAAGCTTCAAACTGCCCAAAACTGTGTTTTGAGGCAGATCTCAAGTGCCCTTTGGTATGTTAGAAATCAGAAATTCACGAAGAGCTTCATGTTGAGCAACTGAAAAGTTATTGTTGTCGTTTGGCAAGGAAATTTTTTGAAGGCCTTCAGGACCTAAATAATCCTGCAACCACAATTTACGATTATGATATCTACGATAATGTAAATTATCAACGCCCCATGGCAATTCTTAATGAAAGTCTAGATTAATTCTATTGATGTATCCACCTATTGTAATGTTATCTAATTTTTAATTTCTGCTGCTACCTCTCTAAGTCCTTAATATATTAAACATTGTAAATAGTCTCTGCATTTGTTCTTCTATTTTAACTTGTATGATTTTTTGTTTTCTAAGTGCACCAAGTGATTCGTACTTTTTCATGTTTAACCCCTGAGTTTTTTTCTAGGTCAGTCACCAGCTCGACAGCTTTTCTATCCAGATGGCGTATTCATGCTTAAATTTGCTCGCATCAACTCGCTCTTATTTTACTTTTATAATTGGCATATTATGTTTATTAGCCTTTTATTACCATTCTAGTTAAGTAATGCTAACTTTAGTATTTCTTCATCTTCTACTCTAGTTAAATATATATATATATATATATATATATATATTACTTCCTTTTCAAGCTATTTTTTCGATACAATTTATTCTAAGCATACTTATGTATTCGACGAGGCGTAGGGTCTTCGACCCAGGCACCCTATGTGACAGCACACACTTCCACTTCAGATTACTTCACTAGAATAGCCTAGTTGAGTGCAGAAGAGTTAGGAGAGCGTGTTCTGCCTTCTGGCCACGTTGTTGCTAATAGTCTACCCTATTCGGCCGCATTGTTACGTGCTTAATATCTCTCAGATTTTTAACCCTGGGTATCAGGGGACAATGAAGCACCACTACCACTTCGGGAAATTTCTCTTAATTCCTCTTGTCCTCATTCTCTTCTGAAATAAGTAGCATAATTGCCTTATGTATTGGTAATCAAAACGATATCTTGCCAGGAGATAATAATCCGTAGAAACATTTCGCAATTTATTATTAGAAGTCATTAGAGTTCATGATAATAAAGATGCATGCTTAGAAGAGTTTTGATGTGTACATGTTTGCAATTTCATAAAAACCTAATAATTCCAGTGAATGCGTGTTTTAAAAAATAGTTTAGAAAGGAATTTAATTTTGAAAACATTTATGAAATTAAATAAGCGTTAATCACCCGAGTTAAAAAATTTGGTGAAATAATTCAATAACAGTAAATATTATTCCTTGTTAAAAATCATTCTATTTATATTAAATGAAAAAGGTATATTTCAAAAAAAAAAAAAAAGACTGCTATCAGAAGTCCAGTAGTTTCGAAAAACGTAGGAATTTGCTAAGCCTGTGCTGAAAAAACTCCGATGTGCACACCACATGACTTCCTTGTATGGAATATTAAATTATACGCATTTTATATTTCATTTAAACTTACTGGATTGAATTAAATTTACTTCGTCGATAGCGCATAAATCACATTAGAATAAATACGCTCTTTAAAATTCACTACATTTACTTACCATAGCCACAGTCTGGCGCTAGGTTCACTTAACAGCAGTCAGTCAGTCAGTGATTTTATAGCCGAATTATTGCAAATAATGCAACTTTACCGGCTCAATGACAAAATTTGCCTAAAAAGGCCACAAGACGTTGAAAGTCCAGACAAATAAAAAATAAAAGAGTAAAGGTCAAAAGGGAAGCCACAAGTGGCAAATACAAGACGACTGAAAAGATATACAATGCATAATAAATATAAAATATACAAGTTTAAATACGATACAGTATCATGAGTTACAAAACAGTTAATGTAAATTGAAAAGTATAAGTAAGGTAGGCACCAAACATGTACAGGATATTAAACATTGTGTGAACGGAAACCAGTCATGAATTTTTATTACGTGGGGAAGTTAGCACTCCGCGTGAGGAATGCTGCAAGTGCACGAAGGTCAACGTCCTCTTCAAGGATGATGTAATCAAACGTGTTGAAGTGCTTCAGTCGGTCACAATTTATGGCTTTATCGAAGAAATTTTTGTTCAATTTGTGCAGATATTTTTCCATAGTTTCAATTTGTAGATCCTTATGTAGCATATCGTTAGAAACATAAAAGTGAACTCCGGTAATTAATCTTAAGAATCTATTTTGAATAATTTGAAGAATTTTAATATCCTTTGCCTTATAGGCTGCCCATGCGGGTGAAGCGTATGTCATAATTGGACGAATAATAGCAGTGTATATGTGACGTTTTTTATAAAGGTCTAGTCTTGAATATTTTCCAAGTAAGGGAGTGAGGCTGTTAATTACTCCTATGGTCTTCTGTTTAATTTTTGCAATATGATCATTCCACTTAAAGGAGGTGTTCAGCACGATACCAAGGTACTTGGCTTTGGTGACAAGTGGTATTTTTTCATTAAATAATTTCAATTCACCATAGAATCCTTTGCGTGCATATCTTCTCCGGATGAGTAAAAGTTGAGACTTTGATGCATTAATAGCAATACGCCACTTGGTGCACCACGATTCAATGGAAGGCATAAATTTTTGAAGTTTTAATACTGCATGTTCAGCCCTAATGGATCTGACAGCCACTGCAGTATCGTCCGCATAGCAGCCGATAAAGCAGCCGCTAATCAGATCCAGGGGCGGAAAATCTGACACATAAAAGAGATAAAGAAGGGGTCCTAAAATAGAACCTTGTGGAACAGAAGCTTTAATATTCCTGAGACTTGAGTGTTCATTTTCTATGGAAACAAAAAATTTTCTATTTGTAAGAAAGGAGTATAGTAACTTGATCATTTCCGGTTCAATGTTTAAGGAGATAAGCTTGTAGATGAGCCCCTCATGCCAGACGCGGTCGAAGGCTTTCGCCACGTCTAGCATGAGTAAGGCTACACAAGATTTGTTATGCAGAGCATTTCCAATAAATTCAGTTAGCCGAACGAGCTGTTTAACAGTTGAAAGGTTTTTCTGAAATCCAAATTGTTCCTTGGGTAAAAGATCGAAATAAGTTTGAAGTCTGTTCATAATAATTCGCTCGTAAATTTTGCCTAGACCAGGCAAAAGGCTGATAGGTCGGTAACCTTCTGGCTTCATATGATCTTTGCCAGGTTTAGGAATCAGGATAATTTTGGCTTTTTTCCAGCAAACGGGAAAATATAAATTTGTAAGGCATGCGTTTATGATATTTACAAATCTGCATAGAACATTAGTAGGGAGATGTTTGATTGCAATGTTTGTAAGCTTGTCGTGCCCTGGGGCTTTTTGATTCTTGAGCTTCTTGATAATATAAATAACTTCTTGAGGTGTTGCAAATTTAGGGCATCTATGTACTGCAGGTGCATTAATCCAGTCAGAGATATAATGGTTGACATAATTAGTGAATTCTGGGTCATTTGGTGACTCATTAGGCGAAAACTGAATTTCGAGATGATCAGCATGGACCTCAGCTTTTTCTAAGTTAGTGAGAGCAATTCTTTGTTCCCCATAAATGGGTTTATTTATCGTAGGTTTATTTTTCAGGCGCTTAGTAAAATTCCAGAAGGAGTTGTCAGGCGCGTTGAAATTAAGTATTTTTTCATCCCAGATTTCCTTGCGATGATCTGCAATTTCCTTTTTAATTTCACGATTAAGTTTATTAAGTTGTCTTTTTAATCCAGGGTCCCATGATAAATTCCATCGTTTTCGTAGTTTATTTCTGGTTTTCATTTTTTCTCGAATGCTTGTTGGTAATTTTCCAGTAAATCTATCCGCCGGGACGCTATGCGTTGCATTATCATACGCATGCATAATAGTATCTGTGAGCATGTTGATAGCTCTATCAATGTCGGTGTTATTCTTCAAGGGAAGGAAGGGCGGGTTGTAATTGTATAGAATTTCAGTAAATTTGATCCAATTAGTAATCTTTTTTAAGCAGGGTTTTTCAGTTTTGGAGATTCCAAGAGTGCCAATAACCGGAACGTGATCAGATGTCAAGTCAACTTTAACTTCTAAGCACATAGGAATCGGTATGGTTGTAAGTACAATATCCAAAATATCTCCTTTGCGTGGGTTTGAGGGAAGATAGGTGAAGTCAGTTGGAGCATAGAAGTAGATAGGATGATTTAATATAAATTCAAGCAGTTTTTTACCATTATTATTGGTGCGTCGACAGTTCCATTCTTGATTTTTTGAATTTAAGTCCCCAGCTAAAATTACTGGTTTATTAGCAGGTAATAGGTCTAAAAGTATCATAGGATCTAAGATGTTGGATGGTGGAAGATACATGCAAGAGAAGTAAATAATTCCGTAAACGGGAAGGTAGACAGAAGCAGTGACAATTTCGTGTCCATTCCTACGTATCGTAGAGATTTGGCAGGATTGAAGAGTGGCTTTTACATAAATTGCAGCACCTCCGCCGCGGTGTGTCAACCTGTCACAACGATAACATCTATAGCCAGAGATGTTAATATTTGTGCCTGGCGTAGCAAAAGTTTCCGTTACACACGCTATGTCAATATCATAGCAGCTTAAGAAGTTATGAAATTCAGCAATTTTATCTTGAATGCTACGCGCATTCCAAACTACGAATTTGGTAGGGGGGCGTTTAAGATTTGGACCCATTATTTAATTCTGTCTTGGTGTTTTCTTGACACTTGTTGATTTGCTGCATTTGCTGAGTCAACTGAAACCCAGCAGTTTTAATCACCGAGACGAGCTCCGCTAAATCGGCAAAAACCTTTTTAGCTTCGCTTAATGTATCAGAATATATGCCAGTTGACAGGGCTTTAGCATATGATTTGTTCTCGACCACCCGGTTGCTGAATGTTTTTGGCTGATCGGTTTTAGGTTTTGGAAATTTCTCACACCCTCGAAACGAGGCCGTGTGAGAATTTCCGCAATTTACACAAACAGGAGTGAAGTCCTTATCATTTTTGACTGGGCAGTCATTAAAAAAATGTGATTCGCCACACTTGACACATTTAGGGGAATAATTACACCCTAATTGGGTGTGATTAAACCCCTGACATCGGAAGCATTGTAATGGACCTTGGCGTCCTTTATACTCTTGAATTTTGACACAAAGATCACAGAGGAATTTTTCATTGTAAATTTTCTTTGACTGCACTGTCTTAGGCAGTGTTACTATGAATATAGGGAGGGGAAAAACCTCACCATTCCTTCTTTTAGTCATTTGCTTTATATGCTCAATGACATAACCTAACTCTTCAAGTCTTGTTTTTATTTCATCAATTTCAGTATCTTCATTAAGTCCTTTTATCACTGCCTTAATATTCCTGTCTTGAGGAAGAATAAAAGAGTGATGTTCTATATTAAATTCTCTCAAGACTTTGACGATACTTCTATAATTATCTGCATCAAAAGCAGTAACTTTAATCTTTCCATTAATTCTTTGTCCAAAGAATTTTAATTTCCTAGCATGAAATTCAGTGCAAATTTCCGACCATTTCATGGTGGTGGGTTTAAGTGTAATCGGTGGTAGTTTAGGGGTTTTCCCTGAATTTTCAGATACATTTGGTGTTTTGTCATTGACATCATTTAAGTTGGAAGTGTCCATAATGTCTTCCTCGATGTTATTCATTTTATGTACATCAGTGGTTGTGTTATGAATATTTTTATCTTCAGAAGTAATATTCTGAGATTGATTCGAATTTAGTTCCACATGAGTTGATAACTTGACTTTTTTAAGTGCATTCTTAGTTGTGCGAGTGCGCACTGTTTGATCTCCTCGACGTTTAGTCCTAAACACCTCGTCTGAACTAGTGTCTTGATCCAATGGAGTTTCAGGAGCATGATCATTATTTAATGTAATTGGGCTACGAGCCCGTGCATTTTCACTGAAAGATAAATTATCTGAGTTTCTGGTATCTGAAACAGCAGTTTCATTAACACGAAAATTAGCATGTGAAAAATCAATGCTCAAGGCTTTAATCATATCATGAATGTTAAGTAGAAATTTGAATAATTTCTCCTCAGTGTCAGTAAATCCATTTTGTTCTTTGATCTGTTCAAGTTCAGTAATTTGCGCAGAAACTGCCTCAGTAAGCTTCTCCATCGCAAAGAAAACAAAAATCCAGCGCCCAAGTAATTCGCAGAAAAACCTACGGCCCGGAATCCGACCTGCTCAATGGCAGTCGGACAGACGGATCAGTAGGTAATGGAATTTCACTTAATTTCTTCGAAACTTAAGTAAAACTATTATCAACCAAATTCTCTAAATTAAATATTATTACTTACCCCACCTTTGAGTGTTCCAAAGATTTCCGAAAAACAAATTATGAATTTTACACCAGGTGGTTCACACAATTTCTCAAAACGATACACCAATAACTCAAAAGATTGTGTTTCGAATAAGCAAGTAAACACAACTGCCCACTTAACAGCGTTACATCTCATTCATTTTATACTCAGAATGCACAAAAATTATGTATATCACCTGAAGAATTATCTAATCGTTGCCACATGCTCTATTCAAATACTATGGTAAATCTAAAACGATGTATAAAAGAAATTAAGCAAACAAACAAAGCAAAACAAAAGTTTTTCACAGACTCTTCAGCATTTTTAATTCGATTAATTCAGATCTTATTTCGCGACAAGGCAAAAATACATAAAAACTCAAAATATCTATATTAAAAATTGCGAAGTAAATCTTAAACACTTTTTTCTTCGAATAAATTCTAGAATTGATTAAGCATGATTTAATTTACAATAATAAAAGAAGACGTTATCTTTGTTGTTGCGAAGCTTAGTTTCTCTCGATTGGCAACAAATCCACTATTCTGCTAAGTTGCAAATGTAAACATATATGGTCGCTTTGGCCAAAATAATTAGGCCTAGCCACGTTTAAACAACTTTTAAATTGTTCATAATTCTGCAATTATAGCATGCAGGTTAACTAAAGGCAGAGCTTAAATTGCTCTGGAGCTCGGCTCCGGTACTTCTCAGTTTTCGAGATAAATTATAATTTCAGCGGGATTGCACCGGAACCCTAGATAAAAGGGCTCCGACACTTCTTTTATGTAATTAAACCACAATTTTAGCAGATAAATTTTGTTTTAATAGTAAGCATGCCTAAAAAATCAATTCTAACTTCAGAATGCAGGCCTGTCTTTCCCTCGCACTCAAGCCTTGCACAGAGGTTGAGACTTTTAAGGAAAGAAAAGCCCCCAATCATATGCCAAGGGCTTATTCTCGAGGATATACAATGAATTTATGACAGAGGGCAAATTTTGTATTCTTCAAAGAACTAAAAGTAATACCCTCATGTTGTGCACGTTCCACGCTAGCGACTTCCTACCGCGGAGCTCCTGTAGACTTTCTGTAGAGTGATGTAACCAAACGGGGGGACCAGTGCCGTCACTTGTACAGAGACGTCTTACGTTTATTCTCACGTTGTAATCAAGAAAATGTATTCGGGAAAAGTATTCTTGTAAAATTTCTGCTTCATGGCTAGAATTATATCGACAGGGAATCGCAATCAGAAAGTCTTGAAATCTTCCCACTTTATCTTCAAAGCTACACTTTTCAGTTAAATTTCTTTTCATATCCTCTTTCTAGAATTTTCAATAGTCTCCTTAGTGGAGCTTTAAACATTTTATCTTTTTTTCTTGATGTGCAGCAAAAAGAAGTGGCACCTGTTATCCGTGGAATAGTATATTATACGCGTAATTAGGGCTTAAACGGAGATCGGCTGAGCTGCTGCTTAGCATCTAAATGGAATTGTAATTCCAGCCGACGCCCCCTATGAAACAAGGTCCGATACTTTTTTTTCTATTTAACTATTTAAAATTAATTCAATAATTTATTAAATTTCAATTTATATCTTTACATTTTCTTAATTTTAATTTAATTATTTAATTATTAGCTCAAAGGTGCGTCAGCTCAGAAGGGCTATTAATTTCGTTTTGGCATGTTGCATCAATTCACTGTAAATGTTCGTATCACTTTTCAAACTGTTGCCACCAAATAATATTATCGCCTTGTGTTATATTTAAAGAAATTAAATAATGAAGAATCTGCATAAATGTATGTATGTTTACCCCATTGTGATAAAACAAAGGTACCTAGAGCCATCCAATTTTGAATAATGTAATCCTTCTCCGAATACGGGCATCTGGAAAGCCCAAATTTGGAATTTGTTTTATTATGGATTTCATATTTTGTAGCACTTTATAACGGATTTTGATTAAAAAGTTCACCGATTTCAAAGTGAGCAATAGTAATACCGTACGCGCGCGAGACTGTGTATCGGAAATTCTAAAGACACGCTCATTTTAAAATTATTTTGCGATGTTGCTCTTGAACTAAATTTTATGGTTTAAGTGCGAAGAACATGATATTTAATAAATAAAGGTAACACAGAAAATGTTAAAGAAACGACCCTTTGGGTGTACTGTAAAATCTGAAAGCTTTCAGATTTTTGTTTTCAATTTTTAGCTCTTTGATTTAGTTATTTATTTTTCTTTCCTTCCTCACAGTCTTCCATAGCACTCCGGCACTTCTAATTTTAGTTATTAGCCCTGCCTAAAGGCATAAAAACCTTAACCGGAAGATAAGAACAACATAATTCAATCACTTTTAAAGCAAAAAAAAAATTGCACAATTTACCGACATATAAGAATAAAAAACTGATCTCATGTAGAGTAACAGAGTGGATATTTATATATACACATATATTTATATACTTTTGGTGCAGCCGATTGCAACCAAAACAAAAGGTGCACATCTATATGTTATAGCAGTCCTATATACAAAATTTCAGTGTTCTGAGGCTACTCGTTTTTGAGTTATGCGAGGTACATACATGCAAACGTACGTACACACAGACGATACGAAAAAATCTCTTCAGAATCCATTTTAAATCAGTTTTATAACTTTTTCGAGGTAAAAGAGTCTTTTATTCTGTCCTTATTTTCAGATACCAGGCAAAGCCATCGTTAAATTGCATTCGATAAAGGTCAAAATGGATATTTTCGTTGAATATGATACCCGAAATTTTTCGCTATTACAATACTTCCTTTTTACTTCGTACAAGGAAGGTTTAGTTTAGCTCCGAAAGGAAGTAAAAATGACGAGCAAATTAATGAATACATAAAGCATATTTCTGTCTCTTATGGAAATGATTTCTAATATTTATGTGTAATTGTTGAAATATGTATATATATATTTGTATATTCAATATCCTCTCCTGTTGGAAAAATGGCCGAGTGGTAAAGTTGATGAACAATAGTAGTTTGATCTGGCCTCGATTCCGAATGGGTTGGATGCTAAGGCGAAAGTTATTCTAAATCGAAAGGTTACTGCATCTATCTTGCTATAAATGAAGAACATTATATATCTATGATTCAATCAAATCAAGGACAGGTTAAATGTTTATTTTTACACTATACACAGTTAATCATTTAATAAATCTGCATATGGATCTAGAAAGGACATGCCTTAATGCCCCATTCCACTTAACATCTAACTTTCACATCAGGTGAGGTGCTCCTATCGCCGTATAGCATCATATTTCTCTACAGATGCATGGGCGGGTTCTAGGTTTTTCCAGTTTCTTACAAAGGGCTTCATGAAGACAATCTTTATAGTGTGCTTTGTCATAATCAAATGAACTAAACCAAGTCATATCTGTTAGAAGAATGGAAGTATGCAATTCATCAAGCAGACCGAATACTTTCGAGGAAGGATGTTATTTGTGAATATCATTTTCCAGAAACCGATATAAAATACTATTATGAGACCAAATTGTCCTTTTAAAATGGCCTAGACATGGAAAGTTTTAACAAAAAGCGGTAAAAATATCGAGATCAAAATTGCTATTTGATTCGTAATCATGAAAACTCGTTATAACAGAAAAGAAATTTACAGACTGAAGCACAAAATTTTACGCGGCATTTACTAAAATTTCGTTATCATTTATACCAAAATATATCACGATATAAGTAACTTACAAAACAAGAGAGAGAAAAAAACTAATTAAATTTAGTATATATGCATTAAATATTATTAACATCGTCATTTAACGAAAGTTTCAAGCAACTGCAAATAGCGTCTGCTCAAATAGCTCACGTTGATGTGTTTAATCATATTTTGTCAGACGCTTTTGGGCATTTGAAAGAAAGTGACTTGCTTTAGAACACTGTGCTGTGAAATTTGTTAAAAAAAATTATCATTAAATACAAGGTGTCTGAAACAGCTTGAGTTATCATGCTACCAGATTACAACTATGATTTACTTCCGTTTTGTTGCAAAAAATCAGCTACGGAATGTCACCAAATTTAGGTACTAATGTTATATCAAATGCCACAGTGAAGGTTTAGTACTAAAAGTTCAAAAACAAGGACTATGATGTTGTAGAGACATTAGGTTATTTCGAAGCAGGAGAGCTGAAAAATGAGCGCCTCGAATGTGCTGACCACTACATGCGAAGAACCTTGCGAACCATGCGAAGGAGTCGAGAGAGATACCTTATAATGGTTAAGGAGCAAAGCGCTCTGGACGACTTACTGATCATGAAGCACACCTGCGAGAACTTGTGGAAGAAAATCGGTATGCAACCACTCCACAGCTTACTAAGGAGTTAGACGTTAGTGAGCTATCCATTAGTCGCGCTAAGCATCGCATGCATTTAAACATACAAGTTCAATCGCTGGGTGCCGCACGAGCAGACTCAAGCAGACAGACGTATTCGAGGCTGCACTATTGCTCGAATATCAACGCAAGGACAAACTTTTGGAACGGATCGTCACTTGTGATGAAAAGAAGATTTACTTCAACAACACAGGCCGAAAGGAGCGTTGGCCTGCACCCCGTGAGCCCCTCAGCAGCGTCACAAAACGTAATTTATCTAACAAAAAGATCATGCTTTGTATCTGGTGGGATTGCTGTGGTATTATCTGCAAAAACTATCTGGAAAAAAGTAAAATTTTCGACAGTAAGACGTACAGCCAGATGGTTGTCCATGTTGATGCTGCTGTCCAGGAAAAATGTCGAACTGAGTTCTAGAGCAAAAATGTAATGATCCATCAAGTTAATGCAAGACCACACGTCTTTGCATTCACCGGCTGGATTCTACAGGTCTCGATTCGAGACCTGTAGAATCCAGCCGGAATCTTTTGCCACACCCACCATATAGCCCCGACATCACTTCTTCGAATTTCTAACTTTTTTCACACCTGCAGCTACATCTTGCTGGTGCTGTCTTCCATTCTGCACAGAACGTCCGAAATGTGGTTGATCTACTTCCACCAAGTTTCTGGGCCGAAGGCTTTGAAAAACCACAAAAACGTTGGCAAAAATTCATAGATTTGGGTGTGATTACTACCCGCACTATAGCTACTCTTCCATGTCTTTTTTTCTAACTTTATTAACAACTTTTTATGGCGGAAAACGTTCGTTATAACCAGATAGTAATATGATTCTTTTGTTAAGCGAGAAAATTTTAAAAAGACTTCTTCAGATTAATCATTCATAAATAGCTCTATAATCCTTTACCATGAAAGCCGTAAATTATACTTTAAAATCTGAAGAGTAAAATATAATCATTAGTGAAGAAAATGCAAGAATTTTAGTTAATAAAATATTACCCCACAAACAAAAAAATTTATATAAATAGTTGTAAGGTTTATCCTAATTTTATTAATAGTTATTTTAAGTTTATGCATCTTTCCTATCAAATCTAGTTTCAGGTTACAATTTCCTACCAGAATGTAATTTCAGAAACGCAGTTAACGCAAATGAGTAAAGAGTAGTATTTAAGTCGATGTTTCACCGACTTCTTGAAAGGTAGCCTGAATTCCTGACTAGCGCGCGTTTACCTTTTGGCTACGTCTCGCTTAGCTATTGCTACGCTTGGCCTTACTTTAGGCCCTTGTTTGTCTTCGCCGACTTAATTATGATTTAGGGGCCAACTACTTAGAATTTTGATAGCTTCGGTTATATCTTTCAGTTAGCTTTAGTTAAGCTTAGTTAAGTTTAATTTCCTATTTATTTGAGTTCAAGCTTAAGTGGAGGTTTTGCTGTACGTTCCGAGTTAGGAACTGATTGTATCATATTTATTCTGAGAAATAAAGGATAGTTAACTCTTCTTAAGTTTTACGTCTCTATTCATACTAAGCTATTATTCGCTTATTAGTGTTTGTGGGGTTCAAGGATTGAACACTGAATTAAATAAGTAAAACCCCACATAGTTCCAAACATAAAAACTTTAACGTTTTCTTCTCCATTGCGAAGCTTAGCTTCCTAGCAAGACAATAAATGTTTACACTTGAAATCATCAAAAGGCAACTGCAATGCCGATCTATTGATTGCGACATCTTTGGACCCGTTTATCTACTGTCTTGGATCTTGAATCTTGATTTTACTTCTGGCAGTCAACTACTTAAGAGTTATTACCAGTACATAAACTTTATACCATTAGCCAATAATGAAAATTAAACGTGTAAAACACTCCGCCCAAGGGCGAGATCAATAATTGAGTTAGATTCATTAGTTACGAAAATTTTTGTTTGAAAAGCAATTAGTTATAGCATTTGGTGTGAATGCTATATGCATGGCGTCCAGAGGTGAAGTGAGGTCTAAGTAAGAGGGAGTGAGGTTAGACAGTGTAAGTCACATGACGTACGAGTAAGGTGATTGGTCCTTCAGTTCATTGAGAAGATTTGAGTAAAATATCTTTTTAAATACGAATTTCGCATTAATAGATGATAAATATGTATAATAATAGCTTTTGTGTTTAGTCCTTTAGCTTTTTAGCTCTTTGAATGACTTATTGATATGATAAATATTAGAAATCATTAAATAATTGGGATGAGTATCCAATCAGGGAAGACTTGTGGCACTTAGAAAATTCCTCGAATTTAACAATTAGTACTATACAGTTGATTAAACATTATGAATAATAGGTAAATAAAACTTGATAAATACTGTTGCGAAAAATTCGGCGGTTGCGCCTGTATGTAAGCTTTCCGGCATAGCACTAGGGTTGCCATAAAATAGTGTATGGTAGGGTTGCCAGATTGGCGACTTTATCGCCCATTTGGCGACCAAATTGGCGGTATCCCATGGTCCAAACGGGAAGCTTCTAGAATAACTTCCTGTCGAGATATTTCTCGAAACCTGTGGAACCTAAGGAAAAGCTATATAAACCCTTGCCTTTCTGAGAGCCGGCAGTGTGATTAAGAGTGTGATTAGTTGTGAGAAGTCTGAGAATAGCTGCTTACTGTGAGTCCTAAGCTACGCGAGAGTTTTGTGAACGGAAAGCGATCGAGATAGTGCTTTGCCGTGAAGCTACCTTTACAGTATAGCTTGACAGTGTATTGGTGATTGTTCCACGGTGTTTATTATAAGTTTAGTGTTGCCGTGAAGCTACCTTTACAGTTACAGCCTGAAGCTGTGTTGCTGATTGTTGCAGCGTATTTCTTGTAGATTTTCGACGCTTTTAAAGGTAATTTTGGAACTGTGCTGTAAATAGTGATTCTTGTAAATAAATTGTGCTTTTTATTGTTCTGCATCGTGTTTTCATCGGATACTCTCAAATCCACGAACCCGTAGAACGCAACAATACGTAAAAACGAAAAACAAAGTCCTATCTTTGCAGTTTATCTACTATGCAGTTTTACCTCCTTCTTTATACCCCATGGATAGACTAAGTAAAGTACGTAATTAAGTAACTACAGCTGCAGTTAAGAGTAAAAAAAAACTAGCATTCTGCATACCCACACACAAAGGGGGGAGACAGTTCTATCTCTCTTTCTGCTGGGCCCATTGACGAAATTTAACTTGCTGTTTCTCATGTCTCAAAAGAGGACTTAGGATATATATTCGATTTACATATAACCTTATTCAAGCACAGTTGTTATGACACAAAATCGCAATTTTTCAGAAAAGATTACCCATTTTTTTATATTTCGATTCTACGACTCAAATTATACGTAAATATTAAATTTTATAAAACTGGGAAGAAACTTATCTACAGATTTAAAAATTTATCTTACCATATTTTTTTCCAATTTGCGCCAAGGATAATTCTTTTGAAGAAATTCCTAATTTACGGTAATTTATTTTCCTTTTATTGTGCACGAACGAAAAAAAAACAAAGTGCGTAAATCAGATTTGGGGGTATTATCGTTAAGACATGTATGCCAGATTTCAAAACGCGCCAATACATAAATTCATGCGTATCTTAGGAAATGTTGAATAAAAATTTCTAATTTTTTACAGATTTACCTAAAAAGATATCTACTTTAACTTGATGGTAAAAATCTTACACGTTATAATTCAAAAATATTTTTAGAAATCTTATAAAAATTACTAAAAATTTAAAAATTAAATTTAAAAAATAAATCTCAAGTATTTGCAAATTTTATTTGGACTGAACCCAAATTTTGAACTGTGAAAAAAGAAAGCAAGTAAATTCCATGAAAAAAAGACTTATTAATAAATGTATACCAGATACCATTAATGTTGCAGAGCTAACACTTTGAAAGCGGCATTTTCAAAAATTATTTGTGCGAGTTTTACGAAACTTAACGCTTTGTCATAAATGGAGTCATAGACTGGAAATATGAAAAAGTATCGGTATGTCATTTAAGAAAAAGTTTCATTTTGCGCCAAAATACTTCTGTTTGAATAATGTTGTATATAAATCGAATATATATTCTAAGTCGCTTTTCTGAGACATAAAAAACGCAAATTAAATTTCGTCAATCTGCCCAGTAGAACGGGAGATGTACTGGGATTGTTTTTTTTATGTTGTTCAGAGTATACATAGAATATAAAATATGTTTTAAATGGTTTAAAATTTTTAAAAAAATTTTTGGTAACCTTATAAATCGCATATACGTTATAATAAATTATATTTCTTTACTACGTTGTTAACCCAGTTTTATTAAAGAAAGTATTACCTACATCATGCAAAAATATAATAGATTCTTATCTCATGAAAACTTCACTCCCTAAAATCAAAATATGTAATAAAAAATTTTTAATTATCATTCAGCAAAATTCATAAAGAAATAAGAAATCTCAAAGCTTCAGATTTCGAATTAAGTCCAAAGGGGCGTTTTTTTAACGTTTTGTGTGTTACCTTTATTTATTAAATATCATGTTCTACGTCCTCAAACTATAAAATTCAATTCAACAGCAATATCGCTAAATAATTTAAAATGAGCATATCTTTAGAATTTCCGATACACAGTCTCGCGCACTGGAGATAAAAAGGTTTTCTTCCCCCTGTAGAGTGTTGCCATTGCTCGCTTTTAAATCGTTGAGTTTCTTAATCAAAAATTTGTTAACGTGTTACAAACTATGAAATCGATAATAAAACAAATTTCAAATTCAAATTAGATCTTCCACATGGCCATATTCTGTGGAAGATTACGTTATTCAAATTTTGATGGCTCTAGGTACCATAATGCGAGAAACATACGTACAGTCATACAGATTCTTCATTATTTAATTTCTTTAAATATAAGACAGGGAGATAATATTTGGTGGCAACAATTTGAAAAGTGATTCGCCATTTATCGTTTTCAACGCAAAATGCCAAAACGAAATTAATAGTCCTTCAGGGCAAATTGCCTCTTTGGACTAATAAAATGAATTGCATAAAAAAAAAGATCTTTTTCTGGTATACGGTTTTTTTATTCTGCAAACGATGCTTTTCTAGAACATTATGATGAAAAGTACTGTTCCATTTTTCAATAAAGGGTTGAACAAGGGCGGGAAATTCCTCGAGCTGATGAAATGTCATGCAAAAAGTAATTAAAAAGACTTTAGATTTCGTTCAAGCTCAATTAAATTAGTTGCATTTCATTGATGCAGTCATTTCTAATCACCCTCTATTTATCCTTAGAGGGTGAGCAGAGGTAGAATAAGTTTTGATTTAAGAGATGCTGGATCCATTTTAATTTTGAAATGTAACCCTAGGAAGACAAAATACTACACAAAAATACATTTTTTTCATCAGGGTTTCGATATGAAGAGAAGCTATCACCAGTGTGCGTATAAAAACGCTTAACTCTTTGAAGTGATTACCTACAGTAACCACCGTTTCTATTGAACGTTTTACTCCCTCGTGTGAATAGTCTTCAAGACTGACCGTTTCTGAAGTTCCTTTGTAGCTCACTAGATGGCAATCAAGAAACATAAGCCAACAGTTGATGCAGTAATTCGTCTTCAGACTCACTCCCTCTTACTTAGATGTCACTTCACCTCTGGGTTTGCCTGATCATATAGCATGTACATCAATTGCTATATGTAATTAGTTATCAGTTACAAAAAGTATTAATTAATGAGTATAACTCAATTATTGATCTCGCCTCTGTGCGTGGTATTAAACACCTTTAATTTAAACTTATACTGTTAGCCATTGGCATAACATTTATGTACTGGTTATAACGCTTCAGTAGTTGACTGCCAGCAGCAAAATCAAGATTCAAGAATCCAAGAAAATAAGCATCAGCCATCGAAGACAACGTCACGATGATGTACGCTCTGCAGCACCAAGAAAAAGCCTGCAAGAACGGTGGGGGAATGCAGCACATGCAAAGTTTCACTCTGCTTGAAAAAGAAAAACTGTTTCCATCAGTACCATAGACACTGATTTGTAGGAATGGTTCTATGGGCAGTGGTCACTGATGATAACCACCGGAAGTGGCCATATTTCAAAAAAACAAAATTGTCGGACAAAATTGTCGCAAATAATTTCATTGTAACTATTCGATTCAAATTCTGACTTCGTTTAATATCCAATTTATTTCACTTCACAAACACAGAGAGATTAAAGAGGATATTTACATACAGAGTTTAACATAATGATCCGTACATCACGAAGATGAATAACATTTAATAACTTACGTATCGTATCTTAAATGCTGCGAAGATAGAACGGGAATTCTCCGATCGCTTAATTCAAAAACAGACCTGGTTGCCAGATTCATAGATCGAAATTATGAAAAATTAAATATTAGCAAACAGGAAATAGTAAACTTCATAGGAGTGGCAACAGTAACACCTGGTATAGTAAATAAAACAAGAGTTTTGCTGAAAAAGTGAATTGCTTTTTCTTGCCTCTCAAAGAGTTAAGAAGAAAGTTTCCGCCTGGTGCGAACTGATGCACGGGGACAACGTTTTCTCTCCCGTTTCCGCTTTTTACGTCAACAAACCAATGTGAACGTAGATGAAACAACCGTATTAAATAACTCTTCGATTTAATTAATAAAAAAATTATAATTGAAGAGTGAAGAGAAATAAGTCAATGTAAAACATCCAATCAGGCAAAGCATTTTCTTTCTTTTTTTTTTTTAATTTCCAATGGCAGGTACTAGCCTTTATAGGCGTTGGCCGCTACTAAGTCCGGAAGTGGTGGTCACTTTATTATGGGAACACCTAACAGATGGGCCACCATTTCCTCCTATAAAGGGACATACAATTCCCATCCATGCCTTCTCCAGGATTCGAACCCGAGTTCCTTCGGCATGGCAATCAGAGCCACTAACTACTGTCCCATGTGGGCGGCCTCAGGTTAAGCAACATCCTTGTGTTAAACGGACTCAGAACCCAACCTTGTGTTAGTGGATTTTAACCCAGAATCACTCTCAGTTAAAATTCGCACCAAGACTCAGTCTTAATTAAAATACGCACCAAATACAAGTTTATTATTGCTGTTTGCACCTAATTGCCTGTTTATGATTATTTTAAATAGAAAGAACTGTTTCATAAATTTTTAATTGTTTACATTAAGTTAAAGGTCCGAAAGAGCACACCGAGGCCATTTTATACAACTCGAAATCTGCCTTCAGCTATTTTTAAAAACTATGTAATTCTAATAAATGTTCAAAATGTAATTTAGTAACTCTAAATCACGTTTGCGATTCACCTCTGCTTAGCAAATACCTTCGTGTCTTTACCTAAATTAAATAATCTAATCCAATTAATTTTTGCCGTTAAATCTCATATATATTCCCGAGCTAACTCTACTATTTTTGTAGGGCAAGCAATACGGATTTTATCGTTCCCCAAACAGTTTTAAGAAACTTTTTGCTTTTTGTCAGGCATTAAAATTAAGATTTTATGTTCCCGCCTAAAAAGCGCTAAGAGCAATGCCAACACATTCTTCAAGCAAGGTCTTTTCTGTTATTAAGTTTTCCCTAACGAAATGAAGTAAAGCTTGCTTAGTGTACGTCAGTGGATAAGTTTTTGTTTAATGTTTATTTTCCTTAGGGATAATTTTTACCAATATAGCACCAAGGGTTATGTTTAATTGTGTAAAAATTTTGATTTTAGTTCTAAAATTTGTATGATTTATGACCTAGTAAATGCATTCATTAGATTACATTTAAGGTAAGTTGACAGTTCTGTCAAAGTGTCGGTATTTCCAAAACATGTATTTTCTATAAGGCGTTGGTTCTTCTTCGGTTGTTTGTTATTATATTTTTCATTAATGCTGTTTACTTTGGTTATTCATTTGCAAAAAGGGAATATTTTATCTAAAACTAATTAATCTATACTTTCTGTAATAGTTCGATTTAGATAGTGTTGCTGATGGTAGGTAAATTTGTTATGATATATTTAAGTTATTAAAATTTAAAAAAATAACCAATTTCAGAGCTGAAAATTTAAAATATATCGAAATTTAAAAATAAATAAATAACTAAATGTGTAATTTCATAAAATAATTATTTTAGAATGCATTCATTATAAGTCTAAAATTTATTTTTCAATGCGAACTGTTGGTAGTGTCTGTGTGGATTTATTTTAAAGATAATGACTTAAAAAAGAAAGTCGAGTACTCACAAATTGTTAGTTTATTACCATTATTATGTTACACCTAAAGGAGGCAAAATAAATCTGTGGTTTAATAATATTGTGTGGTTTGTGACTTAATCACATCATGTTTAAATTAAATGTTAAGCAGTTGTCAACGTGTTGACGATGGTGTGAGTGTATACATTCATACTAATGTTCAAAAGAGAGGATGCTATAAGTCCAGATGCCATAAATTCTAGTTTTATTCCCTTTTACATTTCCATACTCTAAATTAGTTGTACTTCTTTAACATACATGCACACATATTTAAATACATGCATGCATAGATACCTACATTTCTGAATCCAGTCCTGATAACAGAAAATTTTATTTTATTAAAACTGGAAAAGCTAAACTTTTGGTTAATTTTCAGTTATCAAGACCGGATTCAGAAATCTATATACATAAAACAAAAATTTTTTTATAAAGAAAAATATAAATGCATGTATGTGTGGTTGCATGTATTCATGTATGTATATGTATGGATACATGCACACATGCATACATGCATCCATTTCTGAATGTGGGCCCAATAACAGAAGAGTACCCAACTTTTGTTATGAAAATCATTATATATAGTAAATGGTAACAAATTTATGCACTTTGTATTTTTATAGGCTTCTTTTTATGTGTAGGTGGCAAATTATAAAAGTAAAGTTATGTTATTATTTAGGAGGAAGAATGTTAATACATCAGATCGATTAGCAAATAAAAAATGTAATTAAAGATTAAATTGGAGTGTGTAAATATATTGGAATGAATACATACATTTATTTTTGTGGTTTCTCTCTCTCTCTCTCTATATATATATATATGTGTGTGTATTTTAAATAAAAGTAAATTCAAATAAACCTGAAGCTAGATAATGTTGAAGTTGAAAGTTGAAGGTTCAATAGTAATAATTTTAAATAAAGTTAAAATCAAAACTAATTCAAGGATGCATTCATTTATGGCTTATTCATTATTAAGTAGAATGAAGAACAAAAATAAATTGGTAAAAGAGTGCAAACAAAAGCAAAAACTTAATTAATTTTTAATTTTGTTATGAATATTTGAAATGTTACATTGGAAATTGAAATATTTATTTTGATATGAATAGGCCCTAAATTCAGTACACAGTAAATGCATGTTAGGGTTAAATTATTTTTAATGATTTTTTCCTTTTTTGGTTAGCTATTTAATTGGTAAAATTAAAAATTAATTTTTTTATTTATTAATTTGTATATTTTTTGCTCCATAATTTGCATTAATCAATAACATTTTATTATTAATGTTATTAGTATGACATTGTGTTATTTTGGTTTATTGTTGACTGTGTTTTAGTGTGAGGTGTTACTTGCATTTTTGTGTACGGATCTACTGTATATTTCCATGTATAAGACGAGAATTTTTTACTCAGGCTAAATTATGGGGGTTGGCTTCTATATGGATCTGCTGGTTTTGTAAAAAACTTAGGCACTCTTAGATTCTTTTCCATTACTGTTTTTAGGACAGAAACCCAAAATACCAAATTAAAATGAAGAATATAAGGAGTGGCTATTGCCAATTAAAATTGGAACTCCAGTTAGAATTAGAAATGTATTACATATTTTTTACCTTTTGTATTTATATACATTCACACACACACATACATACAGTGTCAAGCAATTTTTGGCATTTGAAAGAAAGAGACTTGCTTTAGAACACAGTTTGTAAGAAACATCATTAAATTTAAGATGTCAGAAGTGGAACTATCACGCTATCAGATTAGAACCATCATTTACTTCCAGTTCTGTTGCAAAAAAATGAGCTACAGAATATCACCAAATTATGTGTACAGCTTTAGGTACTAATGTTGTATTATATGACACTGTGAAGGTTTGGTACCAAAAGTTAAAAAAGAATGACATTCAAGAAGCAGAGCGCTGTGGCTGGCCTGCAAGAACTTATGGAAGATCAGTATGCAATCACTCAAGAGCTTGCTAAGGAGTTAGATGTTAGTGCCATGTCCATTAATCATACTCTGCATCACATAAACTTGCCATACAAGTTGAATCGCTGGGTGCTGCCTCAAGCAGATAAGGACTGAAGCATTCAGGCCTGCACTAATCTGCTCAAGTATCAATGCAAGGACAAAATTCTGGACCAGATTGTCACTTGTGATGAAAAGTGGATTTTCTTCAACAACACAGGCCGAAAAGGGGGTTTTTTGTCTGTGTCCAGTGAGCCCATCGACAGCATCGCAAAGTGCAATTTGACTAACAAAAAAGGTCATGCTTTGTATCTGGTGGGATTGCTGTAGTATTATCCACAGAGTATCTGGAAAAAGCTAAAACCCTCGACAGTAAGGTGTACAGTGAGATGCTAGTCCATGTTGATGCTGCTGCCAAGGAAAAATTTTGAACTGAGTTACAGCACAAAAAGGTAATGTTCCATCAAGATAATGCAAGACTACGTGTATCTGCATTCACCGACTGGAGTAAATTTTTTATCCTTGAAGTCCTTAAAATCGGGAGAGAGTCCTTTATTTTAATCATCTGAAATTTTTGTCTGTTTTTACGACTGCCATTTTGAGTATGAATTAGCATTTTGGAGGAATATCTATGGCAATTCACTGACAAAAATAGGACTGTCTTTTGAATGTGTGAATGTATTCATGGTTATAATTTATTCCTACTTCTAATGCAAACAGTGCAATATTCAAGTTTCTGAGCAAGAAGTGAAACATAAGCATTTCAAAATTATTTCATTTTTTCTAAAGAAGAGCTTTTTAATAATTTTTGCTTTTAGGGATGTGAATTCTTTTCTTAAACAGTTCTAAAATTTTTTACTTATCAACATTTTGGCAATTTTAACATCAGTTTCTGTAGAAAATTTTTATTTTGGAGATCTGGGAGTTTCTCAATGATTTTTTTTAAAAGCTTTATAGCATTAATAAATTTCGTTAAAATAATGGTAATATATGGAAATTATATTTAAGGTATAACATTAAAATGACACATTTTTATTTTTCCCTTTCATAGTATAAAGTGACATTACTTTCCATGTTGGTGACTGTATAATATTTCAAATCCAAAAAATAAACAAGGTAATAAATGCTATAAAGTCCAAGTTATAAAACAGTTCTTAGCAAAAGCAAAATACCTACGTAATTAATTAAAAATGCCTTTTTTATTTTTTCATGGTAAGAGATTTTTCCCACGTAATTGTGTAAGAATTATCAGAATATGTATCAGTTTTCTCTATAAAATTAATTTTTCCCTGTGTCCCCCCCAAAAAAAAATATTTCTGGCTTTATGCTGTTGTAGAATTGATAGGGATAATTTTTCTTTCGGATATTAGACATTGAAATGTGGAAAGTTTAGAAGGCAAGATTTATGGACTCATGCTTCTAGAAGATTGGAGAAAATTGTGATGAAAAGTGCTTTCATGGTTTTAACATGTGATGGATATATTTTACAGAAAGTTTGTGATGAATTTCTTACATTTTGAAGAACTTTTGGAAGAATAATGAAAACATAATATTTGAATATTTTACTTCTGATACTGGAAGTCCTTTTTTTATCATGTTTATTTTTCCTTTATTTTCTCTTCTTTTCAGTAGACAAGCATGGGAAATATTAAAAAATGCTTCTAATCATATCACATAGACAAGGAGCTATAGAAAGGAATTTTTCTATTAATAAAGAAATTGAAAATTGACGGTTTAAAGGATTCATCGTATATGTCTCAATGCATCATGCACAGGGCTGGCGCTAGGCATTTTCCCACCTAAAGCAATCTCTGTGGGTCTTAAATTCTGCTGCCTAGTTCCTTCCTAAATTCTGCTGCCTAGTTCCTTCCTAAATTCTGCTCCCAGTGCCTGTTCTAAATTCTAAAAGTTTCACCATTTCTAGATTTTGTTGCTTGGTGCATTGCTAAATTCTAAAAATTCTACAGTTACACCAGCTCTGTAACTGCCCCTGACAATATATAATTTCATATATATTCTAAATGTTCATATTACTAAAATAAAATTAGCAGCTTTTTCTATACATTTTAAATGCATTTTTTCTAATAACAGAAATCTTTAATTAAATCCAAAAATTCTAAAAGGAAGAGGAAATATACTGAAGAAGGAAACTGAATATATAAAGAGAAAGGAAATTATTGTTCATTAATATGTAGTTATTATTATGCAAATTAACTAGTTTATAAAACCTTTACTGTAACTTCTCCTTTCTGTTTCCTCACCAGAATGCAGATCAGTTAGATAGTATTTAAATTGAGGTTTTTCAAGTGTGAGACAGGTATGTTTCTGCTCTCTGCTTGCATGCTGCGTTAGTTCCTGTCAGCTCTGATAATTAGAAATCATTTGTCTTTTCATCTGCCGACATTTAAATTTGTTATGACAATAGAATTACTGAGCCAGCTTAAATTAAAGTTAAATTGTGTAGTCTTTGGCTACTAGTCTACATTTTTAGTTTGAATTTGACTGTTGCTGTTTATTTGCATTACCATGAGCTGTAGTTAATTTTGCTAGCATAAGAATATGCCTTTATGTTCTAAATTCTATTTAAATAAAGAGCTTTTTTTAAAATCTTTTATGTGACTTTCAGACATGGTGATAATTTGCTTCACTTCTGTCAGAGGTTTTGGACTATTTAACTTGTACCAGATCAGGTAAAACTTCATACGTACGTTGTCAGGAGATTCAAATGTTAGGAGGTAAAGCAAGCAGATATTAACTTAAACACGGTTTGCATATTGAAACAAATTTCTATCATTAGAAAAGAAGTTTAAAGAAAAGGAAATTGATATAAATTAGCCAAAATGTCTTGGAAAGCTTCAAATTAAAAAGATGCATAAATACACTGCTCAACATTGAAAATGCAACACCAAGAAGGAATGGTCAGAAAGTGATGAAATTTGGAAAAAAGACAGAGACAGCAAGCAGCAATAAGTGACCTTTATTTCAAAATGATAGTCAGAATACAGAGCGAGAACAGCATCGGCTCCGTAGGATGTAGGACCACCGCGGACAGCGATGCACAAAGAAACACGTCTAGGCACAGAGTCAATAAGAGTGCGGATGGTGTCCTGAGGGATGGCTCTCCATTCCCTTTCAACCATTTGTCACAGTTTGTCTTCTGAACGAGGCAGGGGCAGAGTTTGCAAACGGCATCCAATCACATCCCACACATGTTCAATTGGTGACAGGTCAGGAGAGTATGGTGGCCAGGGAAGCATCTGTATACCTTGCAGAGCATGTTGGCAGATGCGAGCACTGTGTGGTCGGGCGTTATCCTGCTAAAAAAATTGCATTAGGCAGCCCCTGAAGGTAGGGGATTGCCATCGGTCACAGTTTATTATCCAAATATCGTTGAGCCATCATAGTGCCCTGAATACGAACTAGAGGTGACCTGAAATCGTAGGCAATAGTGCCCCAAACCATTATGCCACGTTGTCGTGCAGTGGGGCGTTCCACAATTACTGCCAGATTTAGATCTGTCTCCATGTTGACGCTACACATGTATGCGACAACTGTCACTGGATAAACATAAGCGTGGCTCGTCTGAGAATACTCCGTTTCGCCATTCTGTCATCCACATCGCTCCAGTCCGGCATCATTCTAAACATTGGTGTCTATGCTGTGGGATGAATGGCAGTCTTCTTAACAGACGCCGTGCGTGCAGGCCATGTTCAACCAATCGATGGGAAATGGTTCTCGTTGACACGGGAACATCCAGGGTATCTTGCATATGCTGCAGAATTGTGGCACCATCGCAGCTTGTCGGGAGATGCGTCGATCCACGCGTGCTGACGTCACTCTGGCTGCACCTGCACCCCTCCTTCTTCCCACAGTTCCTTGTTCCAACCATGTTCGCCATAGCCGATGCACCGTGCTCGCATCCATATGGGTATGAGCTGCGATTTGACGTAAGGACCAACCCGCCCTTCTCAGTCCGATCACCATACCCCTCGTAAAATCGTCTATCTGGTGGAAGTGCCTTCGTTAACGGCGGCCTGGCATTCTCTCCTATTTCATGTATCCTCCGGGACAAAAAACAACTTTCTTTGATATTTCGTCTGTCAGAAATAACGACACGAATATTGCCCATTCTGCACGTTCCTTCCCTTATAGCTTACTTCATGTGCGCCAGAGAGCTGCACATTTCACATCATTTGCATAACTCGGTGACATGCGTCTACTCTAAAATTTGCATAAATTTCTGACCACTCCTTCTTGGTGTTGCATTTTGAATGTCGAGCGGGGTATTTTGTTATGTGTTGTTGCTACGAAACATAAGTGTTTTGTAGCTTTTAATGTGTAATTATCCTAATATCATTTAAGAATCAATATCATAAATTACATGTATTTTAAACTAAAATATTATACATTGTGATTTTAATAGTGCTTTTTAACAGATGTAAAAAAAATGAATAAAATTTAATAGTGGCAATATAAATCTTTAATGATTAAGGGTATCTTAACTACAAAAAAACTGCTCATCCTTAAAAATTATATTTGCATGTTGAAGTGAATCAAATCGTTTCATTAATCCTTATTGCAGTCAGAACATATGGCACAAAATGTAAAATGTATTCTTTGCAGCTAGTGAGACTTACTACAAAACAATTTATCACCTTTGGTACTTTAATAGCTTATTGGAACGTTGAACTAAGATTTGGTTGAAAAGTTTGGTGATGGTCCTATATGTTAAAAACCACATTGGTTAGGATGAGACACTCACACATGCACATTGAGAGACATATCAGGAAGCACTCCCTATTGTACAAATCACCGAAGTGGAGCAGTGTTGCACACTGCGACTAAGCTAACAGAGCGTGAGAACTCGTGTCATTGCAAAATGGAACAGTGCATTAACACAAAGTTTTGATTCAAATTTGGGAAAACAGCAGTAGAGACTCATTAAATGCTAGTACATGTGATGGTGTTGAAACAGCAAGTAAAAAAAAATATGTTTGATTGGTTTAAAATGCTTTAGCCACATTCAGGCTGACTGTCAACTAGCCCAGTCCCAGACAGCATTGAACAAATACGGATGTTTGTGGATGAACGGCGGTTGTCTTTGAAAATGATAGAAAAGTTGACGATCAGCAAAGACAGCCTAAGCACTATTGTTTAAGAACATTTGAAAAAGCAGAAGATTTACACCCTGTTTGTACCGCAGAGATGAACAGAAGCAAACTCGGATGGAAACGTCTGGAAATTTCATCGATATGTCTGACCGGAGAATTTGTAATTCTGTTCTTCAGCAGCCTTCTTATTCTTCAAATTTGGCACTTGCAGACCTTCTTTTGTTTCCCTTCCTTAAATTACCCCTGAAAGCCTTACGCTTCGCAGACATTGTGGATATCCAGCTACACATTACCATCATGCTCCGAGCGATTCCACAAGATATGTTTGCTGACAGTTTGCAATAGCTTTACAACTGATATCAAAATTGTATTGTAGCTAATGGTGATTATTTTGAAGGCCATTAAAGGTATTATGTTTCCCTTATTTTCTGAGGCCATTCACCAAACTTTTCAGACACATCTTGTATATTAACTAGGTTACAACCCCAGGACTCTACATGAAGCTATGACACTGCATCAAACAGACAGAGCATAACTAACTTTCAAACTTGCCAGGTGGGCCTACATATGGCTTTCAAGTCTGTTCTGATGAGCAGCTCTCTCTCTGTCTCTCTCTAGGCAAGCAGCAGCAGTGGCAACAGCCAACCTTCTGTTAAAAATGATGTTGATTATGATTTTACTTCTCATTTCATATGTCCAACTATTATAAGTGTAAACTATTTAATGCTACTTGATAAATTTTATATAGTTGAGTTTATTCTCAAGTTTGTTTTATAATTATATTTATTAAATTCTGTTTAATAATAATGCTTCCTACTTACAGATAAATTTTATTCTTAGAATGGTATTACGAAAGCGAACTTCAGGCATAAATAATAATCTTTAATTGAATTATTTCAGTTCTCATTTGCTGATAAGTCCTTAATTTTTTTCATTAGTGGTCCTTAAAAATACTTAATTTCCTTGTGCAGAAATGTGTAAACCTTGTTATGGCATGAATGCTAAAATCTGAATCCTTTCAGATTTTTTTCCTTATAAATTTTTTGTTTCTAATGATACAGTTAATTGTTTAGAAAAGTTACTCTGGATAGTTATTAAATTATTGCAGTTTATTTATTTAATTGCAATTAGCCACCATTTGGGTTTTTTATATTACTGTCTACATATAACTCTATAGTAAAAGTTATTTATGTGGTGCAGGTTGGTAATTTTAGTGATTACTTTCTTTTAACCCTCTTAGCCTTATGAATGTAAAATTTTGTGTAGAAGGGTGGTTTTCTTATTCATTACGCAGAAAAATTTCTGCCAGCTTTTAATGTATCTGATTTCTGGTTGGATGCATATTGGAAGAAAAGGAATCAAGGTACAAAGTTAGAGAGTCAGTTTTTAATTATAATCAAGAAAATACCATTTACTCATGACATTTAGAGGAACTTTAAAATTTCAGGCTAAACCATAATGCTCAGAGGGTTAAAAGAGAGCTGGGTTATCAATATTTATTGCAAGTCGGTAAACATTATAAACATATCAAAAGAAAACAATCTTTAGCAATTTAAAATACAAATTTCAATTGTTAAATAAGAATTATATGATACAGTAAATGTATTGCTGTTGTTCTGTTCATGTACACAACAATCTGTTTTCGTTTAAGAAAACACCAGAGAATTGCACTTATAGTTTAGGAAACTGTGTGTTGATTATAGTTTATCTAAGGCAGAGTTCTCAACCTTTTTCTGCCCCTTTCACAATTTCTAGAAGAAAATTAAATATTTAACATCTAAATAAAAAGCTGATGACATCCTCCCTTGAAACTATGAAATTCCTCTTTGCTTGAGCTAAGGAGTGCTTTCATTTTTATTAACCATATTTTCTGTTAATTATAAAAAACATCATTCTAGTAGTTTATATAATTAACACTTTGAGAAACCAAAAAAAATAGACTAGTCAGAAGTAAAATCATCAAATGAAAAGTTAATTGCGAATGTTGTCAGGGATAATGGGGGCCACTGTTGGGTGTAGACAATTGTGCTTGACAGTTTAGGTTACTGAAAGGTGTCAGTGCACTGGGTTTGGAAGAAGCTCAGCAAATCACGAAAGAAATTGCATATAGGATTGTCACTGCAACACCTGTTCCAATATCATAAAGACCCCATTTTCCTGGAGCAGATTGTCGCCATTGAATGAGAACTGGTGCCATCATTTCGAGTTAGAAACAAAGTGGGACAGCATGCAGTGAGACATTAGTCGTCACCTGCCCCTAAAAAATTAAAAGCTGTGCACTCAGCAAGCGGGGGGATGCTTACTGTCTTTTTCGATTTCCGATACTCATCAAATTCAAGCACGGGAAAAACATTAACAATGATGTGTACTGTGAGACACTGTAACCTATTCAAGTCCATCAAGAGCAAACGGTCTGTGCTGCTCATTGTTCGAGTGATTCTGTTCCATGATAATGCACATCCACACACCTTCCAGGTCACACAAAGTTACACAACAGCCAAATTCAAGTGGGAAGCAGCTTGAGTATTTGTCGGATATGTGGCCTGTGATTTCCAAGTATTTGGTAAACTAAAAACACGTCTCAAAGGAAAGTGCTTCAACTTAGATGATGAACTGAAGGACACAGTGGAAGTCTGGCTCCTGTCACAGCCACAGGATTTCTGAGAACAGGGAATCCTTCGGCTGATGAAACAGTGGGATAGTTGTGCTCATGCCTCTGCTGATTACTTGTGAATAAAGACTTCAATTATACCCATAGTATTGCTTCGTACCTTTTCATTTGAACACCCTTAATAAAGAACACAGTTACCTAAACTGAATGTAATCATTCTTTTATGAAATTTTCTGTGTTATCACATCCATTGTTTCTAAAACTTCTGTTTAATTCGTAATACAGCTTTTTTTTTATGAACATCCCATGGTTTTATACACTCACGTTTGTGAAAATTGCAACACCAAGAAGGAATCGTCATAATTGAATGCAATTTAATACACAGTTGAGTGGTAGTGGTACAAATAAATGATTAAATGTTCAAAGCAAACAAACAAGAACAAGAGATCAGAATCAGTATTTTGTGTGGCCACCACGCGCCGCAATAAGTGCTGCTACACGACCTGGCATGGAGTCAAACAAAGTTTGAATGTCTGACTGAGGAAGAGCATTCCATATCGTTTGTACGCGTACCCAAAGTTCGTCTGCAGACGCAACAGGACGAGGATCACGAGCAAGACGCCGACCAATGACATCCCACACATGTTCAATTGGCGACATATCCGGGGAACACGCAGGCCAAGGAAGAAGCTGTACCTGCTGCGCTGCAAAGAAGGATTTAACAATCCGAGCAGTATGAGGGCGGGCATTGTCCTGTTGAAATACAGCGCCTGGCAAGCTTTGAAGGAAGGGAACAGCTTCGGGCTGTAGAACTTCACGGATATACCGGTTGCTGTTCAGATTGCCCACAATTCGTAGCAATTGAGATCGTCTATGATATGCTATGGCGCCCCAGACCATAACTCCGGGTGTTCGTCCACTGTGGCGTTCGATAATGCACTCCGGAAGGTGGCGTTCACCGGCATAGCGTCTGACACGAATGCGGCCATCATGGTACCACAAATTAAAGCGGGATTCGTCAGAAAACACGACATGCTGCCAATCAGCACGCCAGTCTCTATGCTGATTGGCCCATTGTAGCCGCAGGCGGCGATGGTCGTGCGTTAGGGGGATCCTGTATAAAGGAGTCCGTGCGCGCAGTCCACACTGCAGCAGACGTCTACGAATTGATGAAGCACACAATGAAACACCTGTAGCTATTGACCACAGTGCTGCCAATTGTCTAGAGGAAGCTGTACGGTCCGTCCGCGCCATGCGGACCAGGTGTCTATCATCGCGAGCTGACGTCACATTTCGGGGTCCACTCCCGGATTTCCGAGTTGTCCGACACTCGTCCGTCCACTGCTTCCAAACGCGCATCACTGTGCTGCTGTTACGCTGCACACGAGAGGCTACTGCACGATACGACAATCCAGCTTCACGAAGGCCGATGATTCTCCCTCGTTCAAACTCTGTAAGTTGTTCAAATCTCGCTCTCTTTCGTCGACGAGGCATAAGTACAGATTGAGTTAACGTTTACCACTAGCAGATAACCATACACGCCTCGCTACAGCCGTCTATTTATTCGGATCCATCAGCCGTTCAGAGGGCGCTGCTCAGCATACGCATGCGCTACGGATTTGCAATTCTAATCATTTGCATATCATGCGCTACTTTGCATTTCCTGAAAATTTCAGCTCACTCGCGTAAGTCCTTCATGGTGTTGCAATTTTCACAAACGTGAGTGTATTTAATCATACATGAGTAACAATGTTGTGAGAATTAAACAACTTTTTTTTAGTATATTTTACTAAAACTCGAATGTAAAAATTTCGTGCTTTGCCTTATAATTAAAGTCCATGAAAGATGGAAAGAGAACCAATATTTCTGAATTCAAGAAAATCCCTAACTGATGTATACCCTACTACTTGTTCACATCATATCCATATATGTAACTTGGACAGGACAGATTAGTTGATTTCTCTAGGATACATAGTAAAAAATGCAATGTCCTTTTTTGTATGAAAAAGCAGGTACTTGCATACTATGACGACTACCTTGGCAACATTTGGTGATAAACATTTTCATTGGCGTTTTTTGGTTTATCTTTATAAATTCTTTTAAAAATAGAAGCCCTAATTATAAAGGAACAAAAACTTAAAAAAACTAAAATCTCAGATATATATATATATATATATAAACTATTATTTATTTCATTGGGTTTGGGGCTCTTTTTACCGCCCTCTTTTTTAGCATCATCTCTCCCACCCTCGAGTGACCTCTTAAGTGGTACATTTCTTGGCCAAGGGGATACGAGACCTTAGGTCGATGGAGTTTTCGTCCGATACGACCAACTATATACTAAATATGAACTAAAAAAATTAAAATTAGCTTAAAACTGGTTAAAAGAAAACATTGAAGGTAATGGTGAGCAAAGTGGTGGAAAATAAAGGCTATTTCAAAATAGCATTGAAAGGCATTTCTTGTTTTTTCCGTCAAATAAATTCAGCTAAATAGGTTGTAAAGTTCTACTGTCCTTCTGTTGTGTAGAATCTTGAGAAATGGTGATTACACTGAGGAAGGGTTAAAACTGCCCTTTATTAAACTCTAACTTATTTACAATGTGTTAACTTGACGCTAACATACTACGCCTCAACTTGAGCAGTAACTGAAACAGTATAATCAAACTTAAAATAGGAGATATTCACAAGTAGAAGAATTAAACTACAGGTGTCATATAATCCTGTAACCTACAGTGTGTAGATGAGTCTAGTGGCAGCAAGATAATAGCGCTTAAGCCATGTCAAACCAGCAGTAACTGCTAAACGGAAGTTTGCATATTAGCACACACGACAATTTCCAGGACTCCCTCTTTCTCTACTGGAACGTCGATATTTAACTCATTCTTCCACTGGTAGAATTTGCATTTCTTACGCGCGCTACCAAATTAAAATTTTCTGGCACTGACAATTAGGGGAATGAAGGCTTATAGGAAAGTAACTTAAAATTAACTGGTTATTTAAAATAAATATATATCCCTTCAAAGTATCAAAATGATGGCGGCTTGTCCTACGTTGTCGCTTGTTCCTCCATTTAGCGGAACCCCACATCTTTTCCACGTGTTGAGTATGAGTCTGCGTAGATGAGTCAGCCAAATTGTATTGATCAGCAGTTTTCCAGTCGCCAGTTTTGGCGAAGTATCTAGGTAATTGTCATAGTACGTAAGTGCCAAAAAGCATATCTCCTCTAATAATACAAGAGATTCTCATTATGAATTTTCAATATGAAAGTTATTTTATTTTAGTATTTAATTTATTATAAAATAAAAGTATTATTTTTATAGGATAATCCTCATAATCACAAAATGTCTCACACTGGTTCAACTGCCAGTTCTGTGAAACGGCACGTTGGTAATTCTTTGTCTCAGTGGTCTGAGCATGGAGATATGCCAAGTGATGTATCACAACATTCTCTGTCATCCCATCATCACCACCATCACAGTTATGATACAGAATGGGATGCCAAGGAAGAGTTGCGATTGCGAGAGTTAGAAGAAGCTCGTGCAAGAGCAGCTCAGATGGAAAAAACAATGAGATGGTGGTCTGATTGCACTGCAAATTGGCGTGAGAAATGGAGCAAAGTAAGAACGGAGCGAAATAAAGCTCGGGAGGAATCTCGTGTCCTTAGGTATAGATCTCTTAATTTTACAAAATTTGCTTCTGTATATTTCATGACAATTAATTCAATGTCATATTTTCATTTTCCAGTCTTTTGTCTTGTACTAATTTACATTATTTATTCATTCTTAATTGAATTTTAACATACCATTTCATGTACACATTTATAACTCATTTAAGGATTTCTATAATCTTATTTTTCTTTCTATAATCTGATTATCTTTTATTAGTATATCTTATTATACTCTTCTTGTTGAAAGCATTTTTTAAAAGACCTCAGTTTTATGTTTCTGATTTTCCTTTTAAACTAAAATTTTTCTTTGTGTTTAAAGTTAAAATTTTATTTATTTAATTATTTTTCAGAGTTGGAGGAAGATTTATTTGTAAATTATTTGTAAATTAATTTTTTTTTTTCAGAAAAGTTTGACTAGTTATATGTTAACATCACAGAATTTTATGAAATGTATGTTTATTGTATACTAGTATTATTTAACCCCTACTCCCTAAAAAGAAGAAAAATATTCCTTTTGTTGGACTCTTTGTTGCTGAAATATCTTAGGAAATTCAACCATACATATAGTTATAATTATCAATGGTATCATTATTTAAATATAGTGAAACATCAGTTTAATCCATTCCTAATGGCCACTATTACCTGAATGTGAAATGAATGTGAATGTTTTTACCTAAAGGAATTGACATAAATTTGATTATTATATTCATAATAAACTTTTACAATAATACTTTGTGTGCAAAGGGGAGTCATTAAAATAAAGATGTGGGGAAAGTTTAAACATAGTACTGAATCGATAAATAGACAAAAAACTTAATTTTACTGTATGTGTATGAAGAAAAGCTGATGAAGGCATTAAAAAGGTTAAAGGGAAGAAATATTAAGGTAAGGAAGAAATATTATTTTTTAATGAAGAGTACTGTTCTGTGAAAAGATCAAGTAAGCATTTTTCTATGATTGCTTAATTTCTTAGCACCGTTTGATCTTAATAAAAATTTATATAGTGTGATTTGTTTTTATCTCTATTTTACAACATTTCTAATGTTTCTAATGTGAGATAGGACACTGCCATTGAAAATGCTTATGCTGTGCCTAACTGCTGCTTTTTCAGGTTGATATAATTTTGTAAAGTTTTGCTTTTTTCTCAGTTTTGCATAAATTTTGAGGATTAAGGAATTACAATCATTTTCCCTTCCTTCCTCTTCCTTTGAAAATTGCCTTTTCTTCCTGCATTATAAGAGAAATATTGGTCAGCTTTCAGAGGTGGTTACTGTGAGACATTCCACTTATTTGATATTGTATGTAGGATATTTGACTTCATTCCATTTTATAGCATAGTAACAAAGTATTATTATCCTATAGAATTTTTTAAATTGCAATAGTATATTTGTGACTGGTAATACAATTTTTAAAGGTTTGGGAGAGTATGTTTCTAGAAATAAATCAACTCCTTTGTATGTATATAATACATCATGTGTTGTAAAATGTTCCAGGCTTTATGTTCTTAAGTGTTCATCTTAGACTCTTATTTCAAACTGCCTACAAAATTTCTCTCAAAATAACATAAAGAATTTTCTGAAAATAGTTTCAGCATAAATAATGAATAAATAAATGTTTGTAAATAATTGAAAAAATTCTATAGAGCATAAAGTTCACTTAGTAAAATATTAGTTTTAAAAGTTAAATAAAAAATTTTCTATATCTTTACGTGTAAAATTAATAGATATATTTATTAGTAATAATTTTGTAGATACTATTGTACAAAGTTAATTAAGAATGCCAATTTAATGTAATAAGCTTTCTTTTTTTCTGTTTTTAGTTTCTATCTAAATCCTATCAAAATCTGCTCCGAAGTGTTCAGTAAAATGCACTGAAAAGTGATTTGAATTAATAAGCGTTATATGATATCTTTATGAAATTTTGCAGGAAATCGTGAAACTTTTTACATTTAACTTATTAAAACATAGTTAATGTTTTATTAATTGAACTGTTTGACTTAGAGGTACACCTTGCACACAAAAAAAGTGGGACAGTACTATATCTCCAGTTCTACTGGACTGATTTTCAAAAATTTAACTTGCATTTCCCATGTCTCTAATACACGAGTTAGGATATATATTTGATTTATATATAGCAATATTCTAACTTGGGTATTTTGACCCCAAATTGGACTTCTTCTGAAGTAACATACCAATTTTTTTCCTCATATTTCGATTCTATGACTCAAATTATGCCCAGATATTAAATTTTGTAAAATTTGGTGAGAAACTTACAGAGAAATTTAAAAATTCATCTTGGGTGCACTTTTTTCAGTTTGCGCCTAGAATAATTCATTTGGTGAATTTCTTAATTTATAGCAACCTATTTTTCTTCCCCCCCTTTTTTTTTGCATGAGCAGGGGAAAAAAGGGCATTGTTCATACGTTCAAATAACTTTAATGACGTAACATAAAGCACATATATAAATTCATGTATATCTTTTGGAAATTTTGAGTAAAAAAACTCTTCATTTTTTGCAGGTATGCCTAGAAATACATCACTTTTAAGATGGTGGTAAAACTTTTATAGATTATAATTTGAAATTTTTTCAGAAAATTTCTAATAAAAATTATTTAAAAATACAAATTTTAAAAATAAATCATAAAAAATAGGCAAATGGAATGTTGCTGTTGTTTCAAATTCCCTTGGGCAATAAAGCCTACACCAAGTCCAAGAGACCTTGCTGCACAAGTAAATCGCATATGTCGTCCTGCTCAGCCGACAGCTGTCTCAGGGAGACGCCAATACAATCCAGTAGGTGAGTGGGAGAGGCAGGGAGGGAACAGGGAGAACATGAGGGGAAGGTCTTTTCTCCCTCTTTAAATTTCATGCATCGAAGATGCCCACTTCTGAATCTGGCCATGGCCGTTTGGATAGACCTAGATCTTTTACTCAAAAGTGACAGGCCTGGCTGTTCAGCGAAATACCACTGGTGAGCAGGAGAAATTTTCCATGCAGTGTTAGTTTCATGTTTGTAATAGGCATGAATTTCGGTTGGGCGTAAATCAGTGGAAGTGGGTGTAGGGAGATTACAACCTTTTCTTGCCATTTTTTTTGGGGGGGGGGGTGGAGACCTGGGCAGGGCAAATGGAATGAACCTAGGTTTCGAAATGTTTAAGGAAGAATCAAATAAGTGTAATAAAAAACAGATATTAATAAATATATACCAAATTCAGTTAACGTGGAAGAGCTAAAATTTCGAGAGCTAATTTTTTAAAAACTGCTTCTGTGATTTTGCAAAACTTGTCATTTTGGCATATTTTGAATCATAGAATCAAAATGTGGAAAAAAAAATTGGTATGTTATTTCAGAAAAAGTCCAATTTTGTGTCAAAATACCTATATTAGAACAATGCTATATATATAGATCTAATATATATTCTATTTGCACTTTCAAGACATGGAAAACGCAAGTTAAATTTTGACAATAGATCCAGTAGAACAAGAGATATAGAACTGTCCCCCCTTTTTTTTTTTCGTTCAGGGTGTACATACAAAAAATTAAATTTGATATTTATAGAAATTTCCCATCAACAATGTTAAAATTGCTATTAGAAAGTTCTATTATGAGTAAATGTATTTGTGAAAAAAAGTGAAACTTTTTATATTTAACTTACCAAAACATAATATATATTTTACTAATTGAACTTTCATCTACAGGAACATATAAAAATTAAATTTTATGTACAGAGCCTTCTTATTAATTATGTTAAAATGTTTATCGAAAATTCACTTATCTTATTAAGCAAAATTTTATAGTTGGAAAAAATATATATGTTTGATATCAATATTTAAAAAAATTGTCTTTTTTTTTTTTTCAAACATCCCTATGACAGGTTAGTTACATTTAGATTTATTATATTTATTTCATTTTAGGGGTAAACTTGAAGTTGCAGCTAAGGAATGTAACACATTAAAAAGAGAAAAACAAGAATTGTATTTACAAATTGAGAGACTTAAGAAAGAAAATCAGCTTTTCAGTGGCAAACAGGATTATATAGATGATAAGAAAGATGATCTGCTGTTGTATTCAGGTGTGCAAATAACAGAGAGAGTTGCTGCTGAAAGAGATGTTGGACCTGGTGATAAAATTCCAGATTCCAATGAATCTCTGCTTAATGAACCATCATCTAAATCATTTAATCAGGACAATGTAGATGAAGAGAATACTGAAGTTTCATCAACAATAGTTGAGATTTCTGAACCATCGCAAACAACAAATCAGGACTTACAGTTTTTAGATAAATTGCTTCAAAGAGATTGTAAAGAATCCATAACCATTAGCACTATACCAACTGTAAATGAAAAAAAGTGTTCCCGATTATCCCATCGAGGTATAGAAGATTTTAATGTTCCTGTGCAGGAATTAACTGAACAAAAATTAGCTATGTTACAGCTAAGATTAGATGAAGCTACAAAAACAATTATAGCAGAAAGACAGTAAGTATTTTTAATTCTCTTAAATAAAAGTATAATTCTCTTTTTAACTCATAGAATTAGCATGATAATGTAAAACCACTTTTGGGCAGTAATAATGTATTAAAGTGGTTTTTATGAGCTATTGTCAATTTTTTTTTTGCAACTGAAAACTTGATCAGTGATATTGATTTTTGTACATTGAAGTTGATAAATTAAAGTCAGTAAAACTTCTATATTGAGTATTTGTCTCCTCTTATCAGGTAACTAATATCAATTAAGAGATTTAACCATAGAAAGAATTCTCTTAAGTCCTTTCTTCTGTAGCTTATTTCAATTAGATTATAGCTTGATTTCAACTAGTTAAAAATTTTTTTTTTTCTTCAGATCTGTAAGGTTTGCCTTTTATATCACTTCATAATATTTTGCATAATTTTAGCAATCTGTATCCTTTTAATGTACTTTTCTTCCTCTTTTAATTATTATGTTTTATTAATATAAAAGTTTTTATAAAGACCTCAGGAATATTAATAAAATTTAGAAGCGTTATTTTTACACAGTACAGTAAAAGCTCGAGAAATGTTAAATTCCACGTATGTGAAAATTCTGGATAGTTAAGCATATTAAAAACAGAATTCACATTAGAAAAGCCAAATTAGTGCGAAAAATTTTCCTCTTTAAAACTATATAAAAAAATAAGCTTATGTATTAACATGAATATCAAAAATCTACATTTAAAATTCAGATTTTGAGAGGGGGGAAAAGACTTAAAGAGCCAATGTATTTCATAAGCAATTATGAAACCCTTCAAATGTGAAAGTTGTGGAGACGTTTAAATGAGCAAATTGTTCTTTAATTAGTTAGATAGTAAAGAGATACAAACTGCAGATATAGATTGCTTATCATCATAATTTTTCACATGATGTCATCATTGTTTATCTTTTTCAAAGTTGCTTATTTTGATATCTGGATCCTGTAACTTTGAAACTATTCCACTTTATGCAATGCCAAATATTCATAATTTTAAAAAAATTTGAAAGGAAAATAGAATTTATATCCTTCTTTACTACAGTAGCAGCATATTGAGCCTTTAATTAAAGCAGCTTTATTTAGCATTAATTAAATTTGCCTTAAACCAAAATGAACATATGATTATGTTGTAATGTCATGTGTATCCATTATTGGCATCAAATTTGCACTCTTTGGTTATAATATATACCAAATGTATTATGAGCTCTGTAATGGCATTACAAATATCATTTACTAATTTTTTTTGGGTGGGGCGAGGATTTTTTTTTAAATTTAAATATTCTGGTTAGTTGAATGCCAGAATACTTTTACTGTATTTTAATTACTTTTTAGAGTTTTGGAAATTAAATTTGTATAATTAATAGTTTTTAAAATGTTTTATACATGTATTGCAGTGATTTATATTTTATAATATATTTTCAATACATTAATCTTTTATTAAATTTTAGAACTGTGAATTTGTAATTGAAATATTTTATATTCAACAGAGAAAAGAATAAATTAATGAAAAGTATAGAGAAATTACAAACTGAATACAATCAGATTCGTATGAAGTATGATGACTTGAAGAAGTCAAAGCAAGATACATTAAAAGAAGTAAGATTTATATTGTAGTTTTATATTTTTGATGCATAGTATTTATATAAGTATTGCAAACTTTTGAAGTCATCTGCCCTTTGGAAAATAGATTTCTAATATATAGTAATATAATTTTCATACTCTATGGTGATTTTTAATGGGTATCATGAAGATGTATGTGATATCATCAAGACATTGGCATAATATTAGTTAAAAGATGCAGTAAATTAGCCAGGATTATTGTATACTCTGCAATTATGTAATTCTTCTCTTTAAAAATTTAATAATGCAGTTTAGTTTATTAAAGGTCTTACGTATGCATATTATGCTATGCTGGAATGCAAAATAGTTTCTATTAAGTAGCTGTATCTTTAAAGTTTTGTTTAAAAAAGCATACAAAATAAATTGCTAATAAGCATTTATCTTTAGAACTGTATTTAAAAAAAAATACTGCATTCAACTCATTTATATAGAATAAAGAGTTAGACTTGTGGAATATTTTTTGGTGCTTAATATATTATCACAACCACCTTAGTTGAAATAACCAAAGCTTCAGAATACACCAAACTCTGATAACTACGGACATAATTATTCAGGCAAGCTTACACATGACAATATTCAGTTTCCAATGTTGCCATTTTTGTATGCATTCTTCGTGCTGCATTTCGTGTTCCAATGGCTTTTATAGTAAAATTATCATAATTTTTTTTTTTATCTTGATTTAAAAATTTGTGCTAGTATGACTTTCTTATAATAGAAAAAAGAAAGGTGAAATTTCTACAATGTATTATTTTGTCACAAAATTGCCAAAAGGGCAATGCTTTGAAATCTTTCCTTAAACAATTGCTATGAAATTTCCAACACAACAAATGCAAAAATCCATTTGTAACTAGGTGTACTGATTATCTTTTGGAATAAATATGTAGTTGAAAGGTAGAATATTTATGTAAGAATAAGCATGTATGTAATATATAATTTTTTAGCATAAAAGAAATTGTTCATTTTCTTCCGTAAAATTTTCTAAATTGCACCCAGGTGGTTGCGATAATACACAAGTACGTGTTTTTTAAACCAAAATGTACAGTAATGAGTTAAGACTCATACATTTATAGTAGCCATTTTGAATGCAAGGTTAGCTACTTTCATGTACATTGTGTGCATACTTGCTATTATCATTTCATATAATTTTGAAATAATTCTATTCATGTGTATGTGTAGGCAAGCATAAAAGTAATTTTGAAGAGTATAGAGATTATGGCAGTGACAGTTTTATTTATGCCTCGGAAGAAGCTCAAAACCATATTTTTATTTATTTTTAACCTACAAGATATAGCATTTTTCAGTAGGGGCATATTATATCACAAAATTACTAATAATCTGTTCCATGTAAGGGAGTATCTTTGCTCAAGGAAAGTGCTCTACAGAAAATGCATTATTATCCTTCTGTCACGTTTAATTTTTTCACCGCTGAGGCATGTCACACCTGTGCCCAGCATAAGAAACATTCTAATGCTGTTCAGGCTATACAAAAGAGTAAAACCACTTGAGAATCGATTGTAATTTGGCGGCTTTACATATTCCTGAATTGGAATATTGGAATAAAATATCAAGTACAAATTCTCATCTTAAAGTAATTTTTTTTTAATGTTTTGAAAAATTAAGAAGTATTAATATTTTGTGTTTTTCATTTCCTTCTATAATGCAGTACTTTCCAATCAGCTTTTAAGTGTTTCTTAAATTATTTCTGCTTTGTACCACTGAAAATTATTCATTGAATTTTTTGAAATTAACTAGTATGACATCTACTGCTTATTTATTTCTTAAGTGGTTCCACTAAAATTAAGGGTTAATTAAATAATTAAGGGTACATTAATGAAGAGGATTCCATTAATTAATTCAATACTACATTTTAATTCCATTAAATTTTAATTTTCATTGCATTTAGAAAATAAAAATAATTAATAGCTTTCATAATTAGATGTGTGATAAAGTTGCGGATGAAAGAAGTGATTAAAATAACAATCGTTTTTAGTGTGGCTGTCCAAAATAAATAAATAAATAAAAGTGGTAAATTGCATGCTATATCATTACTGAATTTAGTTATGTATTATCTCAGTGATAATGAAATTAATACCAAACAGCCTGATTTTCATTTGATGTAACCTGCTTAATTCCCAATGAGACATCCTTTGTTTTTAGGAACTAAGATATAAATTAACTAAATTAAATTGACAAAGTAAGAAAGATATAATTATGATATAAATAATTAAGAACAAAGGTAGAAGATATAAATATTAGTATTATTTTTTCCTTCCATATTAAAAATATAATCAAAATTTTGGACCTGCCTTTTACAGAACAGTTATGGGATCCTATCATCAAAAAAGTATTATGTATGAATTATGTATGAGTGGACACGATATGATGAGCTGAATATGGCTGACAAAATTGTAATAGAATTAAACAATTATGTGCAGGAAGTATGCAATCAGCGTTCTAAACAGAATTTCTGGTAAAATCTGAAGACCTAACAAAATAGTAGAAATCGATGATTTTTTTTTATGAAGCAGGTTAATACTGATTGTTTATTAAACAAAGTATCATTAATTACTTCAGGATTCCATTAGAATGATTGGCACTACTTTGGTGTGATTTCTGCAAACTTTTATGATTGATGGGATAATATGTAAGTATCCTGAATTTTTGTCTGTAATTTGTACAAATTGACTGCCATACAAACAGGTCAACCACTCAATTGATATTTTTATTAGCAGTCCCAGTGGACCTGAGTGGTTCAGATTGTTGAATGCTCTGACTTCGATCCCAGCTGAATGGGCTGGCTACATGGTTGGTTTTTGTGGTTTTTCCCGTGTTAATATGAATATGAACCAGTTTCCCTTAGACAGTCTTCCATGAAGGCATCCCTCCTCCTAGGCAGATAGCTGTAATATGCTTTGCCAAATTCAAATAACCTGTCATATTTTTGCTAGTTAAAATTTATCTAAGACATTCTAATAAAAAATTATAGCTAACTTCTAATTAAAATGTTTTTTTCCCCCTTAGAATCTTGTTTAAAGATTTAAATCATCACCCTTTATTAATTTATTTTCGCAAAATTTTAAGAATTACTATGGGTTTTTTAAATTGTTAAGTTTGTAAACATTCTTTTATGACATATCTGCAATAAAAAGAATTCAACAGATTTAAAATAATTTATTACTAAGCTTTGCAAATCAGTTCATTTAATGGGAGCAAATAATTTGCTTAAATAATAAAGGTAATAATAATAAAAATGTAATAATAATGTTTTGTTATTATCATAGTCTTTTATAATGGGATTTATGTTCCTAAATATATATTGGGTTGGCAACAGATTTCACTCATAGATGGCTTCAGTTGAGTTTTTAGGTTTGCAGACGTAGTACAAATGTAAAACATATTTTGTTATTTGATAGTTGGCAATTCAGCTGTGAATCGGTAAAAAAAAGTTTTTTGATCGGTTGCGTAGTTTTCGTTTGGCGTTCGTTGAAAAATGGAAAATCAAAAGGAACATTTTTGTCATATTTTGCTATTTTATTTCTGCAAAGGGAAAAATGCATCACAAGCTCATAAAAAGTTATGTGCTGTTTATGGTGACGAAGCCTTAAAACATCGGCAGTGTCAAAATTGGTTTGCCAAATTTCGTTCTGGTGATTTTTCACTCAAAGATGGAAAAACGCTCTGGTCATCCAGTTGAAGTTGATGATGACCTAATCAAAGAAATAATCGATTCGGATCGTCACAGTACAACACGTGAGATTGCAGAGAAGCTTCATGTATCACATACATGCATTGAAAATCACGTAAAACAACTTGGCTATGTTCAAGAACTCGATACATGGGTTCCTCACGAACTGAAAGGAACGCAACGGATTAACAGCTGCAATTTGCTAAAGAAACGTAATGAAAATGATCCATTTTTAAAACGACTGATAACTGGCGATGAAAAATGGGTTGTTTACAACAATATCAAGCAGAAAAGATCGTGGAGCAGGCCAGGTGAACGAACTCAAACAACATCAAAAGCTGATATTCATCAAAAGAAGGTTTTGTTATCATTTTGGTGGGATTACAAAGGAATTGTCTACTTTGAACTCTTACCACCCAACCGAACGATCAATTCTGATGTCTACATTGAACAACTAACGAAATTAAACAATGCAGTTGAAGAAAAGCGGCCCGAATTGAGAAATCGAAAAGGTGTTGTATTCCATCATGACAATGCAAGGCCACACACATCTTTGGTCACTCGGCAAAAATTATTGGAGCTTGGTTGGGAAGTTTTGCCACATCCACCATATAGTTCTGACCTTGCACCATCTGATTACTTTTTGTTTCGATCTTTACAAAACTCCTTGAAGGGTAAAAATTTCAATAATGATGATGATGTCAAATGGTACCTGATTCAGTTTTTTGCTAATTAAAACCAGAAGTTTTATGAACGTGGGATTATGATGCTGCCTGAAAGATGGCAAAAGGTCATTGATCAAAATGGGCAATACATTACAGAATAAAGTTATTTAGTTCCATGAAAAAATTGTCTTTTATTTTCTAAAAAAAATCTGCAATTACTTAGTTGCCAACCCAATATATACATAAAAGTCTAGCTCTTCATTAATCAATTAACTAAAAAGCTCAAGTAAACAGACCATTTTAAAATGTTAGAAACTGCTGCCCCCCCAAATTAAACAAATGAGAGACATATAAAGCCATTATGGAGCACATATAGGTCATTTTCCCTAAACAGTGTGATTTAGCACTAATAAGCATAATGTTAGGGCAAGAAGGATTTAAGCTAACTGTTCTTTATGTTGTTTTTTTTTTTAATCTCACATTTTAAATAAGGTTATTCAAGTTTGGGATCTTTCTTCAATGGAAAACAACATGCAGTGACATATTTTCAAAGTTACAGTATCCTGGGATCAAGAAAAGTTTATGTTAGTGGATGGGATATATGACTTTATTTCTAAGTAAACAATAGATATGGTGCAAAATTATAAGTTATTTAAGTCTTTATATTCGTAACTTGTATTGCTTGATTATAACTACAGAAAAGAATGATCTGTTCCTTTAAACTTCTGCTGGAATGATTGACACAAGTCTGGCCACAACTTTGCCATCTTTTATGGTTGATAAGATTAGATATTTTATAATTGGATAAGATGTTTTATTTTTATATGTTAAGAACTAAAAAATGTGTTGTCTTTGATATCGGAAATGCATTCCCCCAAAAATAAATTTAACGTAATTTTAAATGTAGGTTTCTGATGTTTAAGTTTATAATAAATAAAATAAGGCTTTTTATAATTTTAGACCAGAAATTTTGGTACTTTTTGATTATCTGATTCCCCGATGAGAAGTTATGGAAAAGTATGCCCCACACTATTTTGGTGACATAAGGCAAAGTGTTATGTCACCAAAATAGTGTAGGGCAACCCATGATGTTGGCAAAAAGTATTTGTGCAGCAACTGAGGTATGCACATAGCACATGCCTACTGAATTGCATGATTCTGGGCTAGTGCAATTCTCTCATGTATTTTTTTTGGGGGGGGGGCTAAGAGAAAACAGTTCACTGTGTACATGTGTTTATGTTTCTAGGTTTTTAAATTTTTATTGATTGATTGCTCTTGTATGGAATTCTAAGTACACTGCCATTTTGAAAATGGCTATTGCTTTTCGAGCAGTAGCTTGGTGAAAAATTAGTCACCAATGACATCTGATTATTGAAGATATTAGAAATTAAAGAACTGTTTAGTCTTTTTTGTATAGCTTGAGCAATTTTCTTTAGTTTTTTTTCTAAAGTTTGATTATTTGTAACTTTTCTAAATTATTGTTTATTCCTTTTAGTTGAGTCAAATTAAAGCAGAACATCAGGATGAAATTGATAATATGAGGTTAGATTTAGAAGATGAAGCCAATAATCGCACTACCCTCGACCAAAGACTTGCTGAGTTACGAACTGAGGTAAGTTGTAGAAAAACTAAAAATTCTTTGAATCTGTCAATATTTTTTCTTTAATTCCATTTCTCTAAATATGGCATATGTATTTTTTTTATGAAATGTAGATTTTAATGTGGATACCAGTTGCACTAAAAGTTATTCTGTTAAATAACAACAAGGAAAAAATGTTTAATATTAAAAAAAAATTATAACATTTTAAAATTTTTATATTCTTAAATATCTGAAACTATTAAAAACTATGTGCATAAATGTATAATGATTAGAAAATTCACTTTTGTGTTTAACCATATGCAAAGTTCAGTCTCTGTTCGCATCAGACATTTATCTTTTCTTCTTCTTATATCAGACTTATCTTCAAATTGCCATTCTGATTTCAAATGTATTATAAAAGTCTGGCTAGTTCATATTTTCATGAGTTCCCATTGGCAGAAGGATTAGATGTGTAGAACAGCAACTGTTTATTATGAGACTGTTTTCCAATAATTGCATAGGCTGCCTGTATTTGTTTTCATTGATTTACTCAATGTGATGTAAATACAAGGTAATTTTCTGTGTTAAGTCTTTGCAAAGACATCCTTTCTTATGTTGGTAACTGTCAAATACTTTGTCATAATTAACTGACAAAATATATCTAATATCTTGAACCTTAAATTCTTCTGTTAGAGAAGTGAACTGTTCTTTTTAGATGTTTTATATCAACAGTACCTTCATGTTTTTAATCAAGTGGAAAAAATGCTCAGTGTCATATACATTATGAATTCTTTTTCATTTTTGATTTAATACCTTAGTAATTTTTTGAATTATATTGTTTGTCATTTTTAGTAAAGCTAAGGAAAAATGAATCTATAGTAAACTACATGAATACAGCAAGAAAAAAGTCGCATTTAATGTAAATTTAGCTCTATTACTTTGAAGAAAGTTGAAAAACATTAATGAAGTTCTTTGCTAGTTATTCGATTTACCTTTATTTTAGTTGGAGAGACTTCAGGGTGAAAATGCTGCTGAATGGGGTAGAAGGGAGCGCTTGGAGACAGAAAAACTGGCTCTAGAAAGAGAAAATAAGAAATTGCGTACTCAGATTGAGGATTTAGATGAGAGGTTAGAGAGGAAAACAAAACAGATGACAATAGCATCAGACTCAGATGTTAAAGCTCTTCAAGTGGAACTGCATGAAAAAAATAAAGTGAGTTAAAAACCAATCAAATTTTCCAATTTGACTTGATAATAAAATTTTCCACTGTGTAGAAGCAGTGCACAAATCTCATTAGGGATTCATAATTCACTTGGATCAGTCATATCCATTTTACTTTAATTTGTGCAATTTTCTACTACATGTATTTGTAACATATATTGTCATAGTAAAATTTGACATATATGTTTAGTCCAGCATATTGATGTCCTGATATGTGGTTCCTGTTGTATAATTCATAGGTATGATGACAAATTACTAAAATGGGATTATTAATCTTTTGTTTATTACTTTAACAATCAGTAGGTATCATACATTTATACAAATAATCTAATTTTGAAAAATGAAATGCAGATTTAATAATAAAATGGGACATAGGGTGAGATTTTCTTCAAATAATTAATTTTACTTTGAAAGTAAAAGTTCTGCTTATTACAATGCAAGCCACATTAAATTAGACAAGAACCACAGTTTGGTGATGCCTAATCTGTAATACAGAATCATTTATATCTAAAGCTGACAGGAGGAGAAAAATGGGGGAAAAAATGTATATCCTAGTAAGAAAGAGATATCTTAAGGCAGTGTTTTCAAATTACATTTGGGTGAAATGCATGATCTGAAAACTGCTGCTGGGCTGTTATTTTTTTTTTTAATAAAATGGGAATGAATTTAAATTTATATATAGTGCCATAACCTGATCTTACTTGTAATATATGTATGTTGTGTGTGACATGTTTGGAAATTATACTTTTAAAATTTAATTTGGCTCAAATATGGTTTAATTAATAATTTATTTCAATTATGTTTTGCTCTGGACTAATTTTTTATTTCTCAAACTTACAATTTTTTTCCTTCTGTCTGTGGCTAAAATTATGACTCTTTTTTTTCCGTTTTCTTTAGGTACCTAATCCTTTACAGACATTTTTATCAAAACATAACAATAGTAATAATAATACAAAGGAAAAAATTCAAATTTATATTTATTTTCTATCTGAAATCTAAATTTTGGTCTCTGCAAGAAATTTCACTTTCTTACTCTGCAGTTTAAATGTATTGGCATCTGAATGTTAAATTTTGAAACTGACATTTATTTCAAGTAATTCTTATATATGAACTAATGTCTAAGTAATTTACTCAAGTTAAAAATACACAAATGTTATACAAATTTTCCAAATTTCCAGAGAAAACTTTTGAAGTAGGGCAAAATAGGAGAATAAGATATGACAACTTTCTTTCATTTATTAATTTTTTTGGACAGATGCACAAAAAACATATATTTGTATGTTAAGAATTATAGACTTCTTTATTTCTTACTACTACATGACACTTGATGGCATTTCGATTCTGATAAGTTTGTAGCCTCGGAGAAAAATTACTAAAATCTATCTTCATCATGGCGTGTAGATGCTTATCAGTCAATTAGATTCTTTTTTTCAGATTTAATAATTTTCTTTTGGAAAAAACGTGGTTCACATATCCCAAACAAACAACCCAAACGATTCTCAATGCAGAAATTTGTAACTGAAATCTTTTGACTTATGTGAATAAAAGTTAATCAAAAGAATAAAAGGATTTGAAGAATGTGAATAAAAGGATATAAGGAAACCATTGTATCTTCAAATGCTTGAATAAGATTCGTATCACATTGGTAAATTAATTAGCTCCTTTAATAGATTTTCTGGTGCAATATTCATATTCATTTTAATGGTAATGAAAATAATGTAAAATTGGACAATAAATCATTAAAATCTGTGGTTCTTTTTTCAAATTCTTTTCGTAATAATGCTGTTTTCTTGCATATTTTTGACATTTTTCATTTATAATAATAATAGGGCATGATTTAA
>KK114290.1:47730-69845 GCA_000611955.2 Stegodyphus mimosarum
ACTGAGATTGTGTTTACTGTAAATGCGGTTTTAACTCTAAAAGTCATACAAGCATACATGTCAATGATAAGTTTATTCTTTCATTGGAGCTCTTCATTGAGAAAATTTAAATGTTGGGTTAACAAGAAGTGCTAAATCTATTATCCATGTATCATTATATAGCTTGTCTATGGTTTAATTTATTTATTTATCAGTTTTTGTCTCATGAAAGTTTGGATTTCATTTATTAAATCAAAAAACTGTTTTAATACAGCTCATCGAAATACTTACCTCACCTTGTTATACTGAATAATTTCTCTTTACTCACTTTTACCTTCTTCAAGTGAATTAAACTCAATGATTCAGAGCTCGTCTGTGAATAAAATTTGCTGTTTTAATTATTGTTTCAACAAATGTTTGGCACTGTATTTATAACAAATATATAGCTAAATGTGTTTGTGGGCCACTACAAACCAGTTTGAGACTACTGTCTTAAGGTATATGTTTGAAAGAACCAGTGGCTTTTTTAAATAAAAATTAATGATTAAATAAAAATTAATGAATATATTCTTAGATATTAGAATTCTTGTGAGTGTTTAAAATTTGTAAATCCAAAGGGTTAAAAATTTTAAACCTTTGGTATTTCCTTTATTATGAGCTATGAATTAGATATGTGCTCATATTTTAAACTGTTGTGTCATGTTATTTAACTTGAGTTTAATTTTTCCATTCAAAAGAAAATTTATTCTGGAAAAATTAGAATTCAAGGCAGTTAAAATTTATGTTTGCCTGATAACTTATAATTCTAATTTTTTCTTTAGATAAAAAATCTGAAGACTCCAGCTTTGCTGATGCTTATTTAAGGAAACAGTATCATATACAATGCTTATGAATGTTCTTCATTCTTCCACAACTAGGCCATATACAATTTTTAACTCAAAATTTACATTTCTTTCTACAGGAATTAGCTGATTTGAAACATGCCCATACAAAACTCAAGAAAGTGTTGCAGGATAAATCTACTGAGTTGGCACATGCGTTACGTCGTTCAGAACAATATGAAGCAGAAGTAAAGAAACTCAGAGGGAGGATAGAAGAACTGAAAAAGGAGTTGGCTTCTGCTGAAGATGAGGTTAATTTCTTTCCTTAAATAAAATTATTAAATCCATTTAAAATTAAAGAATTTTAATCTCAAATTTATTTTAAATGAGAAGAACAAAAAACTTCTTTTATTTTGTATAAAAGTTAGATAAATAGTGTTATTAGCTACTGGTTTGCGATTGCAGTTTTAAATACAATCAGCAAGAAGACATTGACAATTTACTGGTGCAACAGTGCACACCAAAAATAATATGTGTGTGCTAAGCTGTGCATAGCTTAAGAAGAATGCAGACATTAAGCAAATTCTCCTTAGAAAATGTCATAAATTACTGATATCAATCTCAGAGTATACCCTGAAATAACCCTTTTTCAGCCTCAGTCTCTCTGACCTGAGTAACAGCTGACCCATCTTAGCTAATAGAACCATATTTATATAGTGCTACATAGGCTTCTAAGAAGCTTTGGTAAAAGTGGGTCCTAGGCATCAATAATGCATTTTCTCAGAACTTTCAAAAATCGCCTAGTTGGTGAGAAATCACCAAATGTTGCGAATTAATGGAAAAAATTTCAGGCAAAGCCAATCAATAGCATTTTTGCCCAAGCCTTGCATTCCAGTTGAGATATTTTAGCAATTTAAACATCACTGGATTCAGAATTGGAAGATCTACTTAGGAAATAAACACTTATATACAAAAGTGTGGCCACAAATTCAGTTACATGCAAAATAAACTCTAAAACTGTTATTCAAAATGCAAAAATTAAAAAAAAAAAAATAAAATAAAACAACAACACACAATATTACAACAACACATAAAAAACAACAATGCAATCAGAAGTATTTAAATATTTATAGCACTTTTCCACCATTACTGTGTTATATCATTTCTTTTCATTTTCTTTCATTTCATTTCATTCTTTTCATTTGAAGTTCATCATTTCACTCATTTTTGTTCATGACATTAATAATCCCACTAAATACAAGATTAGCTGTGTTGTCAAAGTTCTTCAGCTAGAAAGTCAAAATGTAAATTGTATAATGTCAATGAAATTGAATGAAGGATAGTATTTCTATAAGTGCTTCCAGAATTTACGAGAAAAATAAGCAAATGTTTATGATGAGAAAAGTCTTTTTTTCAGATTATGCTATGTGTTTGCTTAATGGCCAGGTGACTATGTTGTATGACCAAGGCTTGCAGCATATGTTGTTACAAGGGGTGATCAAATGAAAAGGTACAAAATGACACGGTGGGTACAAATGTAGACTTTATTCAAAATATACACCATAGGCCTGAGCACAACGATCCCACTGATGAACAAGCCGCAGGATTCCTTGTTCCCAGAATTCCTGTGGACATGACGAGACCCAGTCCTTCACAGCGTCCTTGAGTATGTTGTCCGAGCTGAAGCACTTCCCTTTCAGGTGTTTCTTGAGTGGACCAAACACATGGAAATCGCAGGGCTACATGTCCAGACTGTAGGGCGGATAGTCCAGCATCTCCCACTTGAACTTGGCCAGTTCCATGTGTGTGACTCTGGAGACGTGTGGACACGCGTTATCATGGAGCAGATCCACACCCTCCGTGAGCAGCCCCGGTCTTTTGTTCTTGATGGACCTGCGTAGGCGTTGAAGTATCTCGCAGTACACATCGGAGTTAATGGTTTTTCTATGCTCGAGGAATTCCACAAGTAGCGGACCTTGAATGTCGAAAAAGACGGTGAGCAACACCTTGCCTGCTGATGGCACAGCTTTGAACTTCTTAGGGGGAGGTGACGGCGCATGCTTCCACTGCATGCTGTCCCGCTTTGTCTCTGGCTCATCACCTGTGACAATCCGCTCCATGAAAGCGGGGTCTTCCTGATACCGAAACAGATGGTTGCAGTGCTAGCCCCATACGCAGTTCCTTTTGCTGGTCGGTAAGCTGCTTCGGAACACAAGTGGCACACACCTTCCGATATCGCAACCTGTCATGAACAATTGTCCACACGGTTCCCTAGCTAACATTCACCTTCACCGCCAACATTCGCAATGTGACACACCGATCACTTCTCACTATGTCGTCCAGCTTGTCGATGAGATCGCTCGTGATGACAGCGTTTGCCTGACTTGGTCTCGGGTCATCACCCACACTCTCACGGCCTGCACAAAAATGGGCACTTCATTTTCTGCCAGACTTGTCAGAGACACATTTCTCACTGTAAACTGTCACCATCCGGTGATGAATAGCTGCTGGTTTCTCACCTTCCGCTGTCAGACAACGGATAACACCTCGCTGCTCCTCAATTGTCAAATTTTGCAATGCGAACGCCATTCTGTCCTCATATGGACTGCCGCATCATTTGGACTCCACTTTTGATAAGAGCCTCGGGCGCCCCACATGCTCCGATCCCAGTCAGAGCCTCCAATCGCATCCCGAGATGTCTCGCTACGTTCTCCCATGGCGGAATATGCAAATACTAAACTGTTATGTTTTTACGGCGTTTCGTACCTTTTTATTTGATCTTCCCTTGTATATAATGTTTTTATTGGAAATACACCTGTATTGTGAAATAAAAGTTTGTTGCTTATATGTATTATTCCCCCTCTTTCCTATTTTAATTCCAGGCTCTTCGAATTTTAACTATTTATATCAAAATAATATATTTTTTAAAATTTAAAATAATGATGGATCATTTTAATTAAAGGACTAAGAAAGACTTTAAAGAATTTTCTAACTTTAAAGAATTATTAAATTTATATGTAAGACACAACTAAGAGGGACAGGGAACAGAAGTTAAAAGAAATTATCATTTTAAGATAAAGGAAATAAATTTGTGTATTTCTAAAATATTCTGGCTTTTCTTCTAATGCTATCTTCTGCTTTAATAATTAGTTGTTTAATTTTCTAGTTTTTATATATCATTCTCCTACCCTGCAATTAGCAGTATAATTATTTTAATTTAACTATGTGTTATGTTTAGGAACTTCATATATCATAATTGTTTCCATTGTTTAGTAGAAGGTATTTTTTATTTTAGGTTGATAGTGCCACAAATAATATTAGAAAACTTCAAAGAACAAACGATGAATTACAGGAGCAAATTGAAAGCTTACAAGTGCAAGTAGAACATTTGCAAACTAGGTATGTTTATATGAAACATTAAGAATTTTAAGTTTTAATTTCATCATATATTATATAGGATTGTTATTAAAATAGATTGAATTCTATCTAAAAGCTTAATATTATGGGGAATTTACTTCATGATCTTAATTTGTGCCTCTGATTATTTATTTATCTCTTTTCATTTCCACATGGCTTTGGTTTCTGTCTGTAGCAAAGGAAAAGACCCATCTGCCATACCTATGGTTAGTACTAACTGCATGTATTTTCATCTCCTTTATTCTTCTCTATTGTTACTAATAGATAAAAGCACAATCAAAATGAATTAATAAAAAAATATATTTTAGTCACATAATTCTTAATTCTTATATGTTAAGTTTTAAGTTTTCTTTTCTAGTATATTATTAATAAATATATTATCATTCACCTTTTTTTTTGTTAAACTTGTAATATATTCAACAATATGCAAGTTTGTCAACCTACATATTTTTCTTTTTCCTTAATTATTATACGACCTTTTAAGTGTATCTTAATTCGGTGTTTAATTAGATCCCTCAGACTGGTTATTATCTGGGATAAAAATATTCTAATGAGCTTTTAAATAATTATTCAGAAACTTCAGCATGGCAAATTTTATATCATCTCATAATATACTGATATTGACAGTGCCTTAATTATAAATATATTATTTTAGAATTAGGCACAAAGCATTTGAGAAATGATTTATTGTGAAATTATTATGAAATTTGTAAACGGTCAAAACTCCTGAAGCCATTTTTCAGGAGATTTTTTTCAGAGTATCTTAAAGAGGAAGAACATATGTTCATTAATTTGCAGCTAGTATACATAAAATAAATATTTTAAATTAAATGTATCCTAAATTGGAAAATTTCTTTAATGGAATTCTACTGCGTGTATGTAATAATAGCATCTCTCTGTTTATCCCACTTTGCAGTTTTTTTTTAACTTTGGCCCACCCCTTTTTTTAAAATTTTTCTGTAACACATGTCATTATAAATCCACAGTTGAGCTCTGATTAAAAATAATGGTCTCTTCTAAAAAGATCTGATGTGAATACCACATGATTTTCTCGTATGGCCTAACCGATTCATTAAGGCAAGTTGAAAATGACATCAGAAATTGTAAATTTTGAAATTAAATATCCTGTTCAATTCTTCAATATTGAGTCAATCTTATATTATTATTATTACTTATATTAAACTTATATTATAGTCAAACTTATATTTCTGTTTTTTCATTGAGAGTGTAAAACTTTCCCAAATATAAGTATAAAAATTGGGAGACCAGGTTAAAAGTTTGATTTCATGCTATGTCAGAAATTATTATTATTATTTTTTTTAATTTGTAAATGCGCAAACATAAATATTTTTGTCATTTAAAACACTTTTGTAATTGGAAGTATATGGCTATAACCAACAACTGCAGAAATAAAGGCTGGGTACAGACTTTAAAGCTGTGTAAGGGAGTGGGTGTATATATATGTATATATACACATGTTTGGTATAGTCAATAGCAACAAAAGATTGGCTTACACAACTAGATATTATAGCAGTTCCATATGCAAAAATTTCGACTTTCTTTGGCTTATTATTTTTAAGTCACGTGAAATATGTAAGCATGTACAAGCATCACGAAAAAAATCGCTTTTGAATCCATTTTACAATCTGTTTGGGGAAAACGAGTCCTTTATTCTAACCATATATATATATATATATATATATATAGATGCCATGTAAAAAAATCCTCCAGATTGATTTGGGATCAGTCAAAATGGATATTCAGTAATACTTTCAGCGGTTAGTAATTTCAGAAAGTTATAGCTTTTTTGTTGTCTCAGTTCCTGGAAGTGTTTTATTGAATACAATCATTTGGATAAATCCACATTTCATTGCAGTCACTTGAAAACAGCTCTTGCATAATTTTTAGATTTTGTTCATAAGCATTAAAGTGGGACTACTATACATCTTTTAATAACAAATGCATGTTGAAAGAAGGGAAGTTTGCAGTTTTGCAAAATTTTCTATGCCCAACAATTGTCCAGTCATGGAATTTAGATGACTTACATAAAGACTTCAAAAATACTGACATAAGTGATATTGAGTCTTCTCGTTATTCCTTTTTTCAGTACTTTACTTAGGCCGGAAGAAGTTTTATTTGCCTTTGAGATTTGGGTAAGCTTAGCTTTTTATTCTGTTTTGGTGTATAGTACAATCTGTCCTGCTTTTAAACAGTTGGGAAGTATGCGTTTTTCAGGACATTTTTTACAGAAGTTCTTAAGTTAATTGTTGATAACATGAACAAGTTTCAGGGCTTTTTGCACCCAACTAGGCCTTTTATTATGCGTGAGATTTCTTTTATTATGAATGGAATCATGTCTGTGGAAAGACTTTGTAGTCGGTCACATATTGCATTCTGATCTGGAGTATGTTTGTTAGAAAAATCTTTTTTGCATTGTTTAGAAGGTTGAATCTGTATAGGTTTTAAAAACTTTTAGCTACTGTTTTACATAATGGGCTATAATATATATTTATTGTGCATGCAATATTTTTGTTTCTGTTGTGATCTTTTTATATCGAGCCCTTTGTTTGTAGTAGTTTGTGAAAATTATTTTTCTTTGTTTTTGGTGAATTTTAGTTGTCTTCTAATGAATTTTGTTTCATTGTTGAAGCTTAAGCTCTGTAGTCTACCAATTAATTTTACTGATTGAATTGTTTTTATGAATTTTAGTGTACACTGGTCATCAAAATTAAAGAATAATGACAGAAATAAAATGTAACTGATACTGAAAGAATAATTATTAATAGAAATTTGTTTGAAAGCATTAGTTAACATAAATTACAATGTTTGGCAGATGATTATTTGCAAAATATTGAAATTAAAACCAAATTTATGGAAAATGGAGAATGCTAGAAAAATTGAGTCACCTCTTGTGGAAATTTTTTTTTTTCTGGAATATGGTGTATAGTCACCTCGGACACGTACATGCATACCTCACATCTTGATTTGATAGACTTTAGCAAAGTGTTGATCAGGTCTTGTGGAATTCCACATCATTCTTCTGAAAGGGTATTTTTCAGCTCCTGGAAGGTCTGGGGAGGAATTTGGTGACTGAAATCAATGCCATAAAGCATCCCACAGATGCTTAATCAGGTTCAAGCCAGGTGAGTAAGGTGGTCAACCCATTCGAGTGATATCTTCTGTTTGCAAGTATTCTGACACCACAAATGCTCGATAAGGCCGAACATTGTCATCTGTTACAAAAAGTCTGAGCCAACAGCACCTCTAAACAATCTAACTTGCGGTTTGAATACCTCATCCAGTTACAGAAAGTCCTTGAAAGATATGCAGTTCGGTGTGGCCATTTGTCATGATTTCCTCTCCAGGGCATTAAACCATAGAAACAAGATATTTCGTGGACAAGGCAAGACAAGTTGCATGTTCCTTTCTTTCTCCAGATCAAAACACACCTAGAATCATTTTCAGGCTATATCTGGACTTGTCAGTAAACAATACTCATTTTGGCACCATTGAACATGACGATGGCACCAATTTAGATGGGCTGTGGAAGAATGTATGGGACCCAAACCATTAGTTTTCTCGCATGCATTCCAACCTCGTTAAGCCTTTGGCAGCAGTAAAATGGCTAAAGGTCTGAAACTAAATCTCTTTTAGTCCCTTAGTCGCTTCATGGTTTCTTTCAGCTAACAGTGCCAGAAAACAATCTTCTGATGCAGTTGTTTGCTCTTGAGGGATATTTAAATCTTGGGTGACCTTGATTTTTATTTGACCTTCCTCAATTCTACCAATTATTCATCGCGTTTGACCTTCATTTAAATGATGCTTTTCAGCCATAACTACTGAATACTGATCACTCCCAGAGAAACCACATTCTCTTTAAACAGTACTACAGAAGGAAATTACGACATGTGTCCATTGTGCATCACACTTTCAATCGCTGAATTTGCATATTTTCAGCAATAACATATGCATGGAAGGGCCATTTTTTGTTCAGTTGTACATTATTGGGCATTGATTGCAACATTAACTCAGTGAGCTGGTTGCATCATTAATTCAGTGAGCATATTTTTTCTCATTATTCTTTAATTTTGATGACCAGTTTATTTGAGCATATTGCTTGAATTTTTTTCTGCTATGCTGTTCAGTTCTTCTTTTTCATAGCAGTTATTTATTAACTAAATTGTTTGATGAAAAACTTTTTTTAAACATATTAATGCAGTTGTGCATTGCAGTAAAACTGAACTTGATGTTTATTTGTCCAGATTAAATGATGTATAGTTATCATTAGACAGGAAAACATTGCCTAGTAAAAAATCTATTATTAATTTCATTTATTAGAAGGGAATTCAAGACTGGGAAGGAATTTCATTTGCAGGGGGGAATGCAGTCATTCTTTTATTTAGCTGTCAAGTGTTTAGTTTTAATTTATAAAAATAAAAATCAACTTTTATTCAAGTTTTGTTATTTATCAATATTTTTATACTTTTTGTTATTTAAATTATAAAACACATTAAAAATAATTTAAATTTAAATAAATGTATATGTATTTTTCGAGTTTTCCAAAATGGGGGCTGCTTTTCTAGCAGTGGTGAAAGGAGTACATGGAATAAAATAAGTTGAGAACCACTAAATTATGTGATGAGAAGTTAAATTGGGCCATCCCATGGTATGCTGAGTTTGGAATGAAGATAAATCAGAACATTGATTATGTAAAATTAGGTTATGTGTGTCCATGAATTCTTCCAATAAGTAACTTTTTGGACTTGCCACTCAGTATATTTATAGTTGTGTAAGTTGGAAGTCACTGCAAATGATGTGAGGAGAAAAAAATTAAACTTGTAATTGTATCTGTGCCCAGATAGTTATGGAATGTATTTAGGACAATTTTAATCTTGCAAGCTTGATGTCTCTGTTGTGTGGTTTCTGCAGCAATTATTGTAGCTAATAATTTAATTATTTTTGATATCTTAAAAATTGTTTGCTGAATATACTGCAAGCTGATTTGATGCAGTTTTAGTTCTTTGTACTTTGCTTGTAGAACCTGTATGTTGTTAGAAGCAATGTATGAAATAAATCTGCATTTTTGTAGCTAATACTGTTTTTGTAACAATTTTTTTTTTAGTTCTTGTAGGTGGTTGATTCACATTGACATTAACTGAGTCTTTACTTTTTCTTGTTTTTATTTTGCTAATTTGTTTTTTGGTGTACTGGACAGTTTGGTGCATATGACTGGGGAATGATATCTAAGTTGATATAGTTGACACTATTGTGCAGTGTACATACATGATAGACATATAGACCTGCAACATATGGTTAATTAATGCATAATAGACATTCAGACTTGCAGCATATAGTTTTGTCATTGTCACTGCAATATCCACAATATCCACAGTTGTGATGTGAACGCTTGTAATCCTAGCACTTAGCTGAAAATTCATTGCAAAGCAAGCATTCTGGTACATCTTCTCTTCTATCGAAATAATCTGCAAGCTAATAGCATTATTCTTCCTCATCTATTGAAATGTATTGCAAGTTCCTAGCTTTTTTTCGTAGAGGAAATAGAAAATTAAATTATTATTGTATATGAAAATTATAAAATATTTCAACTTCTGCAAATTATTACTTATACAACAAACTTAATTTTTAGATTTGGCGAACTTTTGCTATAGATAAATCCAAGTAGTTCATCAGTTAACAGTTAAATATTTATTGTAACTAAAAACATGATGAAGAAATCATTTATGAAGTGGCATTCTGTATTTTTTAATATTTTTAAAGCTAATTAAGTAAATATAAACTATTAAAAGTAATAATTTATGGAGACATTTAATTAGGAATTTTTCATCAAGACCAGTATTTGAATTCCTTTACAAATCTTGCCATGTAAAGTTTCCTGTGCTGAAATTTTTGAAAAATTACTGTTTTTATTTAAATTAAGAATTTTGCGATTTATTTCAAATAAAATGAACATGTACTAATTATTTCTTTAGACTGAGGAACTCAGCAAGCCATGCACTGTTGACCCGCCATGCTAGCAGCAGCTTTGTTCAAGCTGATCCAATGAGTGAAGATGATAATTTAGATTTCTGATCTCTAATTTAGCTTTCTTTTTGTGATATTTTTTATTACATATACTTACAACTTTTGATCCAATGTATTTTAGCTATAGTTCACTTCATTATTTTCTAAAGATCTGTATTTTCTTTCAGAAAATGATCCTGACCCCTCTTGAACATAGTGTGTATTGTCAGCTAACAAAATATGAAATCATGTAAATTTAATACACCTTGCTGAAAATGAATGTTTTAAGTTTACATAACTGCAGAAGTTCCTGACTAACAAGAATCACGAGTGATTTTATAAAACTGTAAACGCCATATTTATGTCAGGACTCGTATAGAATGATGCTGCATTATTTTATCTAGCTAATATTTTATTTATACATCTTCTCAAATGAATATGTATTCTATTGAGTTCATGAATTTTATTTCAACATTCAATTACAGAGAATTTCTTTTTAATTATTTTGCAAGTATTCATACTTATCAAGTATTGAAGTATTTATAGAAACAGTTTAAAATAGATTAATCGATACATGAGGTCCATCTAGGTAATATGCTTAGTTATAATTCATTTGTAGGATAAACTGCCTATTATTATTTTGAAAGAAAAATTATAAAAGCAGGATAGTGCACACCTGTTTTAATTATCAGTTATTTAAGTTCTGGCCAATCATCTATAGTAAAAGCAACTTAACACGTTGACTGCCATGGGGTTCACCAGTGGGCCGGCTCTTCACTTGGCTACAGCGCCGTGGAGGCTACTGGTGCCCGACGACGTTATCAATAGTAAAAATATATAAATAGAGTAAATATCGATACAGATAAATTTTAAAATAATAGCATTGTTACTACAATGTTTTGAAGAATAATATATCGCAAAATTGGTCTACTATGCCTTGTGACCCCCACCATGAAAATTGTATTAAACACAATTATATAACTCTCCTTATCTTCTGTAGATAATATTTCAACATAATATACATTGCATAGTAAAAAATTCATGTTGCCGTCATGGGCAAACCACGTAAAATGCATGCAGCAGTCAACGTATTAATTAACAACATTCTTTGGCTTGCAGACTGTCAACATTTTGTTATAATTGCACATATTATCTTCAGTACATATCTTTGTATTCACATCTTTCATCATTATTACAGAATTACAAATGAATAAGTTGCAAGAACCTTGATGTGTACAGAAAAGGATATAATTAAAGAGGGTTCCATTAGAGATTGTCTATAACTCCTGAAAATGAGATATAGAAATAAAAATAATTTCATTATTCTTTTAATAAAATTATCATTTCCATGTACAATAAAACCCAGAGTAGATTTGAGAAGGTTTATAAAATTGATGGTAAAAAATTTTAGAGTAAGAGCATACAGATACAATAAGCAAAAAAATTATTCATTTGATTATAGAAATAAATATTTGAGTTGTTAGATGATTCCAAGCAATATACTTATTATTTTTAACTAGTTGTGTTCTATTAAGCTAATACATCGGTAATAAATAATATTTTTTAAAGTGTTTTTCTGCAGTGGTTGCAAAACTTCTGTTCCTGAGATATTCAGTATGTATATATATCAAACGGCAGGCTCTTCCCTTTTCTGCGTTGGCCACTCTTAAGGCTGAAAGTGGGGGCCACTTTGTGGAGGTGCCTAATAGGGAGCCACTGTTACCTCGTATGAAGACACACAGAATTTACATCCATGCCTTCTCCGGAATTCGAACCCGGGCCCTATGGTATCGCAGTCTTCTTCCCAAACCATTATACCATCTGGGCAACGAAGTTCAGTACATGCGTCATAGGCTCTTAGTTAAAAAACAAATCTTATCACATGCTTGTGTGACCATAGCAACAAAGCAAAGTTAAAACATTTTCACTGAAAAAAAACTTTCAGCACTTGTTATTGAAAGAGGTCATCAGTTCAGTGTATTAATTTCAATGATGTATTGAATTAACAGAGATCTTTGTTCATTATTGTAGCATTAATGATTGAAAGATCAAAACTTGTCTTCATATAACCACATATAATATCATAAATTTTTCTTTATGATAATGTCAATGTGGCATGTTTTTAGACTCTTTCTTATGTGGGGAAGCAGAATGAATTACTGAACCAATGAATTACTGATAACCTTGTAGCATAAGAGAAGATTTGCTTCCTTGAACATCATGACTTTTTGGAGTATATGAACCACTTCTAGGCTAAGTGCAGAAAACTATTAGTAGCCTTACATTCATTTTAATTTGAACAGTTTTACTACCAAGGTATACTAAAAAGAGTATTTTTAAAAGTTTTCATGACCCAGATGTATTTCTAATTAATATGATTTTATAATGAAGCTTATTAGTGTTTTTAATGCTATTGTATTACCAAATAACCTTATTCATTCACTTGAACTCTCAAATAGAAAGTTATAAAACCTTCTGTGGGTAGGAGATGATGATCAGTCGTAGAGAACGTTTTTGAAAAATTAATTAAGTTATCATCATATGAAAGTAATTTGTACATAAAAGGCAGTGATTGCTTTTATACGGATTTCCAGTTTTTATGACATTTTAATGCATAGAAGACTACAAATTTTCATATTTCCAATATATGGAAAATGAAATTTCACTTTAAATCACTTATTTTGTAATAATGAATTCTTTATAAACTTTAAAGGAGTGCCTTGCGGATGTGCAGTCATATAACAAAATTTACAGCTTGTAAGCCATTGAGTGCTTCAAATTAATGTTGATGTTATTGTTTGTTTTTGAAGAGTATAAGTTATTCACTATATTAATGCAACTTTAATGTGCCGTTATTGCAGCTTATTTATTTAAAATATGCAATTAAGTTTTTATTCTATTCAAGAAATGCTGACATAAGCAAAAGCCCAATCAGTTGAAATATCAAGCCTTTATCATAGGAGTGTTCCTATTGAATTTCGTCCAAATAATTTTTATATGATCTTGAAAATTTTCTGTACATCACCTTGAGCAAATCAGTCATTCAGAGATACAAGTTAAATTTGTGTAAGAAATGAATATGTGTGCCAAAAATTGTAGTGTTTTTTATACATCTGTGACTTTTCATAATCTAGCATACCTCTATTTAGGGATGTATTGAAAGTATACATGTTTTTATGAAAGTGAATACTTTTGCTGTGTACCCAGTGAATATTAACTTGTCTTAATGTAATGTAAAATGAAATGGAAGTTAAATACATGTCAAAGTAGTTTTAATTATTACTGATATGATAAATGCACTAAAAACTAAATATTGAATTATGTTATTACTCTGTGAATAAATCTCAGTCAACAATATTGTGAAAAAGAGCTACAAATTTCAAGAAAAATTCATTAGAAGTATTCATCATTTCTTTAAAATTACGTACACAGGAAGTAAGAGTCTGGTTTTAGCAATATGGCCTATGTAGACAAATTCTTCATGAGAAATCTCTTTAATATCAAAGAAGCAGTTCAGTTAATTATTTACAGTGCTACATCCGATAAGCTTTATTTATTATCTGTAAATTGAGATGTTCTATTAGAATGAGTGTTGCTTGTTCCAGGATGTATCCATAAACTATTCATTATCAGCAGCAATTAAATTCTGAGGTATCTTGCAGTTCAGTAATTGTTGATTGATTAATAGGGATTTTTACTTAACTCTTGTAGCACAAACTTGGCAGCTATCATGTTCCATACAGGTATCATAAAATTCTTCTATCTGTATAATTTTTTATGAAAATTGCACATGGCATTTCCTGGTGTGCTTGTGAAAGAAAGTGTTATCTTTTCATTCATCCTCATGCATAGTTCTCAGTGTGTTACCATTTGGTACAGTATTTCTGATTTATCTTTCAAATGTAATAAAATCTGTAATTGCTGAACAAATTCAGCAGTTTAAAAGTGATAAGTGCATTTTGTAGTAATTTAAAGCTTTACTTTATTTAGTGCATTTAATTTATAACATATCCAGTGGATTAATTTAATAAACATCTGCAATGCTGTAATTAATAAAAGATGTTTCTAACTTCACATATTGTGTACCTAATACAGACTCATTTTTTGCTTGCAGATCTGTTGGGATAGGAGTATATAAAGTTACTTAATATTGCCCTAATGTGTAATATTTGAATAAGATGAGGTAGATTATTATAACAAAACATCCATTAGTATCATCTTTCGATGGATACTGTAATGGAGAACATCTTAAACAAAAATATCTCATACTATAATCTATGGCCATTAACGTGGCATGTAAGTCACGTGCAGTTCTTATGCAAATAAAGTATATGTATGAAATATGGTGAATTAAAACTACTCAATATCTAAAAGAGAAAGGTGCAAACTGACATTAAATGATTGTTTAGACACTGCTTTTAAAATGATGTAAATATAGACTTCTGGTTTTTTGGAAAAACTTGTTGCTGCTCTCGAATTTACCAGAATTTGTAACATGTGGGATCTTGCTGACATGCAGTCTGGCCACCTCCCTTCTGGCATGCCTTATAACCAGTATAAAATTGAAAATGATGACCAAGTCCCCTAATGTGCTAAAATCCCCTTTGTGCATCGATGACAACCACATGTTATGATTGTAAGTGAGGGGAAGTTTGTTATATAAGAAACTGTGTTTGGGGGTTAGACTGCAAGCCTATGTATGACGTTAGCCTCTTCGATCAATGAAAACTGAATATGAAACCAAATCATCAAATTTTCTCCTGTGCTTTTTACCCATATGGGTGCTAGTGCATCATTTTTGGAAGAGAGTAAATTCTTAATAGCATTTTTTTTTCATATAAATACCACTGCTTTGTATTATATTACTTCCATTCCTTCTTTTGATGGATATGTAATGGGTTACACAGCAGAAGATCATTATGTACATTTGTGTATATAGATGTGCATTTAATTTATTTTAACTGCTTTTTTTTTAAACATTTTTAATGAATTTATGTTTTATTGTTAAAATGTTACGCGAGTATTTAGATAACGTCAGGGAATTTTTTTCCTCTGTCGTAGTGATTTACCAAAAGTACAAGATAAATTTTATTATTTATATTCTTTGATTTCAAATATGATATTTAAGCAAATTATATATATTTTAATTGTTTGTAATTTTCATTGCTAATAAATAGTCTCTAGCATCAGTTTTCTTCTTCATTACAGTGCATTTTGAAATTATTTTTGTTTTTATAAATGTTGTTTTTATAAATGATGTATAATAAAATATACAGCATTTTTAAATACTTTAATTATGGAGTTATAAGATAAGTATGTGGAAGTGAAAATTCTGATGAACATCTTGATTTTCAGAATGTAACTGACAGTATCTGCCTTTGAAATTTTTGTCATTCCAAAAATTACACATAATTTAAGGATATTTTATTTCAGATATTATTTGCCATTGTTTCTGTCTTCTGGATTACTAGAATACCAGTGGATTTATTAGAGGATGGAAAGTAAACATAAAAGAGAAAAATAGATACTTGATTGATTAATCAATAAAGTTCTCATGTGTATTTCCCTTCTCTGAAAAAAACTGAAATTTATATATTTTTTATTTGATAACATGAAAAGTAAACATCTATATAGAATTTCTGAGACATATTAATTTGTTAAGACACATGATATGTATACCAAGTAGGAACTTAGATTGCATATCCTAAGACTCAAATTTTGAATGTGAAATATAAAATAGAGTTCATTTTTAACTTGCAAAAATTACTCATTTATAGACATGTAAGTCTAAAACATAATACACTATTATTAAGCCAATTTGCATTTTAAAGCAGAATCCCCCCCCACACACATTTAATTTGCTGTTCAAAAGTTAATAGAATTCTGAATGTTACAAATAACACAACAGAGTCGTAAAACTATTTCACTTTTCCTTTTAAATAGCATATATTGACACTTGATAAACTCTTGAAACACATTTCTGCCCAAATTTTGCTCAGTTGGTTCAGCTAAGTAAGACCCTTTTGAATAGATATTGCATGCGTTTGCACAAGGTTGTACACATCTAAAGTAATGATCCATTCAGGAAAGTTTGTATCACTATCCACTTTGTTGCACATCTCCATCCTGTCTTGTTTCCGAGATGTGCTAACCACGCACATACTTCACACTTACCAGTTTTTATGATTGCATAAGCAGATTCATGTCATTGTGAACGCTTGAACTATCAGTCAATGATCTTTCGTTAAGAGTTGGCAAAAAGTTTTTGCTGGTGTACAATATCATGAGCCTACCTGGCTGTTGTATGCTGTTTTGACCATCACAGAAGTTCTTGTACCATTTGGATAAACTTTTTCAATAAAGCAGTTGGTGCAGCACATTGTGACATTTCCTCGGCATTTTCCCAAGATTGAAACAGACTTTCACATTTAGTCATTGTTCCATTTCATCTGTAACAACATAGCTGCATTCCACCTTACTTTCATAATGCATGTACAAATATGTCTGGATAATTACATCGCTTTGCAAATTATGACAGACAGACAGACATCAGACTTCATTGACTGATCTTACGTTGGTGAATGTTGGCCGAGAGAATTCCTCTAAAAATTTGGTGAAAAAAGCATTGCCATAGCCAGAACTTAGGCTGGAGGAGTGAAAGTTACTTTGGACTTCTTCAGATACTATTGAGATTGAAAACAAAAATCATCTGTGATAAATCAAATATATATAATTATGACATTATTTTGCATCAGTTACAGAAGGCGGCATTAAAAATATTGTCTGTTTGAATTTTTCAACAGTTTTCAAAACTGTGTAATATTTCAATGTTTTATTGTCATGAAAGTAATAATTAAAAATTCATAAATTGGATTTTTATTTGGAAGAATCAGAATCTGTAGAAAATTTGCTGAAAATACCTAATTTAAAGGATTTACTTATCTTTGATGAAATAAAACTGTTCAAAGCATGACTTTGGAAGATGTCAGAGCTGTCCTGTGGAATGTAACACAGTATTATTAATAATATTTTTAAAATATGAAAAGAATCAAATATTATGTAATCTCAAATATGCAACAGGATTCTATTAACAGTTTGGAGAATCTACTAATTTAGAGCATGTTAAAATATTAATCCAATCTGCTGGACTTAATAGTCAGATGAAAAAGGAAAACAAATTTGTGTCTGCAAAAGACTAGAAAACTTCTCAAACTCAATGAGAAATAAGATTTCTAAGTACTGAAATGAAGTAATATTTAATGAAGGTAGCTACCATCTTTTGTTGAGATGGTCATTTTTTAATATAGACAAGATTCAAAGAATTTCAGAAACTCAAAAAAGTTCCAGCTATAGAACAGGAATTATGATATACACAATATTCATGGGTACTGTTACTTAGAAATATGTAAACAACACAAAGTTATAAAGACCATATGCCATGAAGTAAAATTTTCTTGAAAGCAAAAATATTGATGATTCATCGACTACACTGAGTTATTGAAAACGGTTAAATGCCTTTTTTTTAATAATCATGCTTTCACAAAACAAAATTATTGAATGGATTTCAAGTGATAAAAATAAACTAATTGTGGCATCAATTCAAAGAATATTGAATCTATTAGTAGCAAAAGAAGTGGCAAGTGCAGAGAAAAATTCAACCATGATATCAGTTGGCATGAGGTAGAGAACTTTCAAAAATTTGCTTAAATATCTAAGATGTAATATTGAAGAAATAATGGATGTTAAAAACTGTATGGACTTTTTTCTTTGTTTGCTTGTTTTTGAGAGAGTGGAATTTATGAAGCAGGTAGATATTCAAATTTTATTTAGTAAGATCTTTTCTTTCTCAAGAGTTTTAGTTTCAAAATGAGCAACCCACAATTCTATTGCTTTTTATTTCATGCTCTTTTCAGAATTATTTAGCAGTAATTGGAGCTATTTAAACCCCCTAAAAATGTGAAGTATATGTAAAGCAGCTGAGACAGGAAGAGTGTCCTGATAAAATAAACAAATAAAGTGCAGTCTTGCAAACTCAATAATGAGTAGCAACCATACTGAAAACAAGTTTTCTGTGAATGTAAGTTTTGTATCAACTGCTGTATAGCATTGAAAAAATGTGCATATGTACTAATAGTATTTTACAGAAATTGGCTATCCAATGGTGATATTTAAAACTAATTTGGTTTTTTGCTAAATTTCTGGACAAAGGGGACAGTTCTATCTCTTCCGTTCTACTGGGCTGATTGACAAAATTCAAATCCGTTTTTCATGTCTCCAAAGCGTGACTTAGGACGTTTATTAGATTTATATATAGCATTATTCTAACATGGTATTTTGACACAAAATGGGTCTTTTTCTGAAATAACATACGATTTTTTTCCATATTTTGATTCTACGACTTGAATTATGTCTAAATATTAAATTTTGTAAAATTTGGTGCAAAATTTATGGAGAAACTCAAAAATTTAATTTGGCAAATGTTTTTCAGTTTGTGCCAAGAATAATTCACTTGGCGAACTTCTTAATACGTGGCAACCTATTTTCCTATCCCTTCCACTGCAATGGAACGTAAAAAAAGTCACATCGTTCTTCTTTCAAATAATTTCAGCAAAGTGTGTTAATCACATTAGATGTTATTATTGCTATCAACAAATATGCCAAATTTCAAAACATGCCAATATATAAATTCACGTATATCTTCGGAAATTTTTAATAAAAAGCTCTTAATTTTTTGTAGGTATACTTAGAAATACATCTACTTCAAGTTGATTGTAAAAATTTCATAGGTTATAATTCAAAATTTGTTTAAAAAATTTATAAAACTTACTTAAAAATACAAATTTTAAAAATAAATCATAAAAAATGGGTGAATTTTGTTTGGAGTAAACCTAAATTTCGAACTGTGAAAGAAGGCATCGAATAAGCGTAAGAAAAAAGATGTTAATAAATACATCCAAAATTGAATTAACATTGACGAGCTAAAATTTTGAAAGCTAATTTTTTAAAAGCTGCTCATGCGATTTGAACAAAACGTGGCAGTTTGGCATAATTTGAGTCTCAGAATCGAAATATGGGAAAAAAATTGGCATGTCATTTCAGAAAAAGTCCGATTTTGTGTCAAAATACCTATATTTGAAAAATGCTATATGTAAATATATTAGAAAATGCTATATGTAATACATATCTAAATCGCACTTTCGAGACATGGAAAACGCAATTTGAATTTCGTCAATCGGGCCAGTAGAACGGGAGATATAGAACTTTTTTTTTTCACAGTGTACACCTCTTTATTACATCATACACAAAGTTTTGCATTTTTCTAAATGGCTGGTTATTGTTGTAGGACAGTTCTGAATATGGGAATTTTAATTATAAACACCTTGTATGTTATAGATTTGATTAAGTTTTTTGAAAAAGATGTCTTCCATGGTTATACACTGTGTGACAATTTTAACTCTTGGATTGCATATTTAAAAAAATTTGCATGTGGAAGTAGTGATCACTAGTGAATACTGTCCACTTCAAAGTACTTTATATACTGATTTTGGATGGTGTTCCCACTTCTGAAAGCAAGCCTAGAACTTGTTTTGCAAAATGTTATTTAGTATTTGTCTCACGTTCTGCTTTTCGTGTTTAATTTTGGAAGTAAGTAGAAGTGACAAGAAAATATTTCAGTTAAATGAACAGGATAATGTAATTGGATAATCTCTCCCTTCCCAGAAAGTTTCATATAAGGAGTATATTGTGATTATGCATGTGATACACAAACATCACAATTTTTCGCATGTCCAGTTCTTCAGTTAAAGCTAGTATACTTCTGAATTAATGAGTAATTTCTCAGCTATCTTACGAACAGTTATTAGACTGTATTATATCACAACTTGTGAATATTAATGCCCATAGTTTGCTTTTAGGTTCATCTGTCACATTGCAGAATCTCTTGCGCAAGTCAGATAGACTTGATTTTTTTCACCATATACACTTTCAATGGTTCCTAACTTACCATAGCACTTTTCTAATTTTCACAGAAATCCATTTGCCTATTTTTACCTCAAAGTACACATGCAGATATTTATTGCATTTTAAATAACTCAACACATAACTTTTGTCATTCAGAAATATTTTATTTCTCAATTATCGTAACTAACACCTTTTCTCTATCTTAAAATTTACTCATACATTAATTCACACATGTTTAAACACAAATACTCACGATTTCAATATAACAGGCAACATTAATTGGTAATTTTGGGAATTAAATTGTTACACTTTGCATGTGCACCTTAAAACAGATTAAATTTTACCATGAATATAAATATTCATTTTAGCATAGTTGTGTTAATGGAAAATAAGTTCTAAGTGTTTAAAGAAATGAAAATTGGAAGTTCTAATGAAACTTCCCATCAAATATGTAACAAAAGAAACAAAATATATCCCCCAAAATTTATTTATTTACAATCAATAAACAAGCCAAAGTATATAGTTTATTTCACAGTTTTACATTTAATCATACTTTTCAGATTAGAAACAAAAATCAGACCTAGGAAACTGATTTGTAAAAATGGTGTAGAAAAATATAAGAACTATACATCTAGCAATATTTTGAAACAAAGTATCACAAATATAGAAAATAAAATAAAATATACAAAACATTTTTTTGTTTCAAATTATCTTGCAAAGATCATGGCACATAAGCATGCAGTAAAGTTAATTTTTAATTTACATATTCAATCCTGCTTATTATCAGAAATTAAAAATAATTCATATTTGATACTACAAATTATATAAATTGCATTACTTTATAATTTCAGCTTCAAATGTAACATTTCAGTGTTGTCCATAATTTGAAACTCTCCTACATATCCAAATAACTGATGTGCTGTTTTCTATGGGGAAATTCTCACAAAATTTTTATTAAAAAAATAATTTTGTATACATTTCTACTCTGTATGTGTATGTAGTTTAAATGGTTTTATACATGTAATATAACAATACTTTATAGTTTAGGAAAAAAAATAATAATATAAATCTTAACATTTTGCATCTATTTTCATGTACACATAAGCTGATAAAAAAGTTAATTCAGCTAGAAGTATATAATATCTGATGCATACCTTTTTCTTAATGAATTATTTTATAGCTTTAGATTAGATTTTAATTATAAAATGTTAAGTTTTAATCACTACAAAAAATCTACATTCAGAACAAGATTAGAATTATTTATATAAGTCATAAAACATGCAAATAAGTGCCTGAATTCAAGAATTTAATTTTTTGATGGATTTAAATACATTTTTATATGAGGTACATTTCAAACTATATGACATGAAATTCTGTATAACTTATTATAGAAATTAATGTTATGAAAAAAGAACAGGATGCAAATAATTGTAAAATTTATTATTTCTTGGCCAAAATTTACCGAAATATGAAACCCTTCATTGAAAAAAATATCAAGCAGATCTATTTTCACTTATTAGTATTCTACTTGAGGCATTGAATCAGTATCATGGATGTAAAATTCAGTACTCATATAGCAAACTTAATGCTTCAGCTGCTCTTATTCTTACATCAGATGACTGGTCTTTTAATAAAACAAGCAAGGCTGCAATATAAGAAAACATTTTTGGATAAAACAGTTTTCAATAATAAACACACATAATAAATTTTCACCGTGGATCTTTCCCCTTTGCATACACATATATATAGCATAAATGTCAGAATATGAGAACCTTTGTGAAGATTCAAATTTGAATTAACGTAACTCATTTTTTGCAATTTTCTAATCTGGTGATCTCGGTCTTTGAACCAATTCTATCTGTCAAAATCATATTAATATATTTAATATTAATGTCTGCTAATTTGATTTTATAAATA
>KK114290.1:73744-89662 GCA_000611955.2 Stegodyphus mimosarum
GTTAACGTTTCATTACATATAATCCCCCTAAAATGTTATGAAATTTTATTAAAAAGCAGAAAATTTCACATGAAAAACATGAATTTGAGCTCTTTGATACAAGTCTTCTATTTTACAGAAGGAATTGTGTAAAAAATATTATTCAATAAATAGAAAATACAAAAATTTTACAAATAATGAATGTAATTTCTTTCATTTCAAAATAACAAAACTGCTTTAAAAAGTAATTTTAATGAGCACTATGTTATTGAAAAAGAGAACATGTCTAAGGGTGCCTGATATCGTGAGTTATTTAAATTTAATATATAATTAAAATAACTAAGTATAATTTAAAAAATAAAATAACACATCATTTTACCAAATATTTCTCAGACATATTTTTAAGTTTACCAATTTTTTCTCGGACATATTTTTAAGTTTTAACTTGCTCTGTTACTGTCAATTTTACATTTACATGGAATAATTTATAAAGTGTGTTTAAACACAGTAAAAAATAAAACCTTTTATTACATGTTTCTGCATGTTTTTCCATTTTCCATGGATGATTTTATTTAAATCAATTTTATAACATAAGCAATTAAAACATTAAGCCCTCTCAAAGATAAAGTTTATTCTGCAGGTAAGACACACAGTATTAAGACACTTGTAAACATAAGTTTTCAGCTAGTCATCATGCTCATCTAAACATTTGTTCCAATAGTACACCAAAGTACTGACACTAAAATACAAGAAATCAAAGTCGAATCCTTGAAGCCACATCATAATGCCTTGCTTTGTCTCCATCACACCATGTGTATATGTTTCATCTTCTGTAACAGCTGATGCAGAAATAGAATACCTTCGTTATTAAACAGTATTAAATGTATGACAGATAATCCAACTTTATCATCATCTGTGAACTACTTAGGCATTCAACATAAACATGTCTTCTTCTAGCCCAGTTGCTCATTGATGATACTATACATATTGTTCTATCAGATGTTTAGTTTAGCAATATTTGAAGCGAATAAGAGCATCAAGAAGGTAAACACTGTAGTCTGTGGGGATATGCTTGACCAACTGTTGTTTATCTGTGCTGCCTTTATCAAATTCAGTACATTAAAATTAAATGTATTTGTGTAATATGATGTTAAATGTTGTATACCTCAACAACTTCTACTATTTTTGTGTCTTTTCACTAATTGGCAAAATTTTCATTAGTACAGCCATTTTACAACTGATGTTTCACTAGGTAGTTGACACGCATGTACCATTTACTGCCAACATTAAAAAACTTTGGTCATTTATTGCTCCTATGAACATGTTTAAAACTTTCTCTCAAAAATTAATTTATTTAAATATAATATTTATCTATCAAAAAAGATAATTATTACAAAAATTATGTCTAAAGAAATAAATTTATATCGTACAATTTAGATTTTTTATAGCCGTAAGCATTTATGCATCTTCACTTATTTACACGACTAGTCTAAGGCTTAAAAGCTTTTACACATGTTAAAGATAAATGCAGTTATAAAATAAGATAGCGTATAGAGACTAGAAAACATATAGGTTATTTAGAGGAGTGGTCATATGCATGGGCTGATTGCATGATAACCCTCGGGTCAGAATATTTTTAACAAAATTAAAAATTGTTTTATCAATTAAATTAAAAATTTTGCTCATCAAGTATTTTTCGAAACATACATAAGCAATAGTACTAGTATTGGAAAGGCAAAAACTTATATTTATTTTCTATCTGAAATCCAAAGTTTGGAACCTGCAAGATGTTTTTGTTGGTTATACTTTGTAATGCAAATATGCTGACCAACTAAATTTTAAATTTACAGGCTGAGGTTTATTTAAAATAGTTCTAAGATATTTAATTGTTCATTAAATAATTTACTTAAATTTAAACTGAAATTAATTATGAAAATTTTAACTTTTCAGAGAACATTTTCCAAATAGGTAAAAATTTGAGAATTAATGATGACAACTTAGTCTCTTTCTCTTATTTATTAAATTTTTTTTGAAGCATAAATAAAAATAACATATGCTTGTATGTAAATAATTATAAACATCTTTATTTCTTACTACAGCTTGACACTTGATAGCTTCCTGATTCTGATAAATGGAGAGAAATTACTAGAAATTATCTTTATTATGGATTGTAGATGCTCATCGGTCAATCAGACTTTTTTTAGCTTATTAATTTTCAAATGAGGCAAGGGGGAACCACTCGCATCTAAATGTATTCCTGAACAAAGTGATTATTCTTAGTGCAAAAATTTGTAACTGAACTTATTTCTTTTTGACAAGTATGAATAAAAGTTACTAAAATCTGTCTCTTTAAATCTCTGAATAAGATTTGTATCACACTATAAACCGGTTAGCACCATTTATAGATTTTTTGATGCATTACTAATATTAGTTTTTTTACGGCCACGAAAATAATATAAACTCGGACTTCAAATAATTAAATCTTGAAATCTTTGTAACAGTGTATTTGCAACAAATTTATAATTAAAATGTCTTTGCGATCCAGATAAAATTGCTTGTTTGAGACTACTGACTATGAGGTAAGAAAAACCAGCTTTTCTCTTTACCAGTGTTTGAACTCTGATCTTCCGAATGCTAACTGGATCTGCTACCAGTTACACCACAAGAGCATGCAATCAGGAACCCTTTATATTCTGCCTCACTTTAATGGTAACTTAAAAGAGAATGATGAAGTGCAAGTGATGATGATTATTGTCTATTACATTTAAAGTCGAGTATTATTTTAGAAGTATTTGATTTTGTGAACCAGGAATTGGGAGAAAATTAGTTACAAAACTTACAAAATGAAAAAAAAAATTGAAGGTCCACGTTAAAATTTAACTTTATTTATTTTGAACAAGCCTAATGAAACAAGAAGTTTAAATCATAGTCAATTCAGAGTCACTATAAATAAGATACTTCAGTCAACTCAAGACTAGACCTAAAGTAGTCTGCAGAAATATGTCAGCTATGTAGACTTATTTATTCATATGCAACTGCCATGTTATATAACTAAAATTTTTGTTTTGAGATGAAGAAAAATAATCCTTACAAAAAATACAAAAATTTGTTTTTATTATTATGCATATTGTTATTAAATATATATAACAATATTGAAATTTACATACCTAGAAATGAAACTGCATTACACTGTATTGATAGAAACTGACTCTTTAAATAGGACATGCATGATGTTGCATAAAATCCTACTTTTTCTGGAAAATCTGCTATCTGCAAAGGTAAGACATTTTAAATATTTTTATTCTTTTAATAACAGATGAATAATAAAAAAATTGAAATTATTATTACTCATTTACAATTCACTTACCACAGTCTTTGTAAGGTCATTAATGAATTCACCATAATGTAAGTGTGCATCATCCAGCAAATGTTTCTGAAACATATTATTCATACTTTCTGATTTTAAAAGTGGTCCTAGCAGCCTTAAACTGTATTTGCAAGCCTAAATAATATAAAATAAGCATTAAATATGCACAGATTTAAATTTATTAACATCTGGAAGAAATATGAAAATGTTCTTCCAGATGGTTCCTTCAGGTTTTTTTTATTGTTTTATTGCTATAAATAATACTTGTGTTTCTGAACAGAACACTATATAGTAAAATGGAACTGTTTTATAAAATATAATAATACATTTTTGGAATAATTAAATATTTTAACAGAAGAGTAATTTGTCTTAAATGTAACTCAGCAATACTTGTTTTATGCTTTTTAGTCTAGAAGACCTTGATTAACCTTATCATTAATAGCACTGAACATCCCAGCTGCTTGATGACTCCAAATATTAAGTATTTTTAAAATGGAGAATGTTACTTCAACTGTTTTTGCTCTCCAGCTTATAAAATTTTAGAAGTGAGTTTGAGAAGAATTTTTTGGTTATGGAAAGCTTCAAGAAAATCACCAATTTTGGAAGTGGGGAGAGTTATAAAAGTAACAACAATATTGGCAAAATTAAAATTTTTGTTATAATTCTAACATTATCAATTTATTATTATTAACAACATAATGATTAATTTACCACTCATTTTTCTAAATGTAAATTGTGTTTCCATAATCTAAAAATTTAAAGCTTTACTCTTTGATCAACATAACAGCCACAATAGTAAAAGGTTCTATAAAATTCTAAGGAATTCTTATCATAAACTTGGTCTTTATGAATTTAAAAAGAGAAATTTATGCAAAGTGAAATTTAAGACTTTCCTTCTTTTCCTTCTTTATTAAACTCCTATCTTACTCATGATATAAAAAAATACTTTCTAATTTATATCCATTTTTTTTACTGTGTCAAAATTCACCATATTTCTTTAATAATTCAGTGTCAAAATAATAAATCTTTACCAATGGTATTATTTTATACATCAATGAAAGCATATTCTTGATTAAGAATTGGAACACTTAATATATATTCAATCTTGGAACATTTTTGTCGTCTATTATATTGAACAACTGAAGCAAAGCAACTCAGCTTAAACTAGCAGACAATAATTCTTGATCATATATTCTTGCAATCATATATTGAATGTTTGGTCAATATTAAATACATCAATACAGTTAAAAATTTAAAACAGAAAAATATTTGAAAATAACAATATTTAATAAAAAATTTACAAAAAATTTAAGGAGGTTTATATTTACTCATATTACGAGAAAAAATATTTTTTTAAAGGAGATTAAAGACATTTTATCCACCTTAACTACATGCTTATCTTCGTCGTTAAGATGAAGAAGAAGTGGAATTAAATTTCCATGAACTTGTTCCATGAATTGTTCTTTTGATGGACCATTTCCAAATCGTGACAAGTTTCCAAATAATGTAAATGCTGCAGCACGTATTAAAGGCTTTTCCTATATTTAAATATAATATATACATATATATTGGTTAAAATATCAGTTTAATAAAAAAAATAATTATTATACTAAAAATACATGAAATTTAAAACTTTCTACTCGACATGCTATATAACATAAAAATTGAAAAAGTTAAAAAAATATATGAAAAATAAATAAAAATACTATATTATCCAAATTGCACATACAATTATTAACATATTTCTGTGACAACTGCATACATGCAGTTTAAAAACTTATTACCATATCTGCTATTTAGTACATTCATAGAACTAAACCAGTAACAAATTAACAAGAATAAGAAAACAGGCTGATAGTATTCATTTGTGAATATTTTCTATTGTGAGCAACTAGCAGTTTGAGAACATTTTTGTAATGCTAATTCTACTTTCAAAGTTAAAATTCTTCATTTTTGTTTGAAAGAAAAAAAAAGTGTTTATAATTTTAATATTTGATAAATATTTTTCTCTAATAATTTTGTGGTGAAAAAATTGGAAAGAAAGATAATTTCTAATAGAATAGTTTACAAGCCCTTATGTTTTTATGTGCTGTACTTAAAATTAAAAAAAAAATGATTGGCATAAATTTTGAAAAAAACTATATTAATTTTAAAGGTGATCAGACACAGACCTCTTTTTTAGGAGCAAAAAATTATTGTAAAATTAAGAGAAGCTACAATCACGTTTATAATGCAGTACCAAAAATTTACAAATATTGTCACTACTCTTTCCATCTTTGTAAAAATGTTTTACCTCTGAAGATTCTGATTACCTCATCATCATTGTGTTTTACTCAGAATCCAGGTTAAAACTGCTTCTAACCTCCTATTTAAGTATATAACACAGTATTTGCAGTTTTTTAGAGTCATCTAAGGTTGCAAAAAATAATTTGAAAAAATGCAGAAATCTTACAACATTTCCGAAAAACTGAGGTCTCACAACTTCTAAATGCTTTTACAAAAAGACTTTCTTTCTGAAGTATCCCATGGCATGTAACATGATTTGCCATCATCTATAAAAACATGTTAGATTTTATCTATATAAATCTATTGCAATATCACTTTTGTGGGTACAAAATAATGTAACAACTTGCTCTTGTGATTTTTGCTGTTCTGGCAATAGATTCACTATGATAGTGATGAAGCACGTCACTATGCAAAGTGAACTTGAGTATGATATATAAAATACATGTCATTAAAACAGCACTAGGTATTACATATAATATGGATGTTACTCAGTGATACTAGTGGGAAGAAAACAGTAAAATACAAACATTTTTTAATCCGAAGACTGTGAGAATATGATGGAAGATTCTTTGATCTTTTATTTGTAAGAAAGAATAAATTTTGACATAATTTAATTAAAAAATATAAAAAAGATTTAGGAATATTAATACAGAAGACATTTTTATATTCACTAATTATACTAAAGCAAGCCAAGTTATCTGAAAAATTCTGTACAATAGTATGTTTTAAAATATTAAAGAAAAATTAAATAATAAGAAAAACAAGAATAACAATCTTAACTGCAAATTACAAATCAGTTACAATTTATGGCTCCTTTTTATTAATACAGACAAGTATTAATGTAATGATCATATAATAAATTATCTTCACAAATGACAAGTAGAATTATTTCAGAATTTGTGTTAAGCAAGAAATTTGCAGATATTTGACTACTGTAATCACATGACTACTTAGTTAAATGAAAGCAATGCTACTGAATCAAAATTTTCTGAATGATAATAAAAGTATACTTTTAGATTAAAAAATGCAACAAAATCATGTGGCAATATACAAATTATCAATTTGTACTGTGTATGTACCATAGTATGTAAAATACAATATTTGAAATGCCTTTTATTGATTACATTAATGGTATTTTAAAAATCATCAATTGCATATAAATAACATCAAACATAGAAATTTATGAAAACAATTAAATAACAACAATTAAGAATACATATCATTGTTAAATAGCTCAGCTTTAAAAATGTGTTCTACAGTACATTACAGTAATATGCAGTACAGTTTTATAACTTTTTAGATAAATTAATGATTTTTAATGGGAATAATGTAAACACAATCAAAATTAGGAATTTACAGTAAAGATAAAAATAGGCAGACCATGCAGATAGGTAATGCTTGTGGTAAATTAGCATGGAATAAAAATCTAAAGACTGAATTACAGATTGCTTAGCATAAAAAGAGAACATACAAATAAATTTTAGCAAAATATTTATGAGATGATAGGTTATTAAAATATCTTAATAAAACTAAAACTGCTGCTGACCCTGTGCTTAAAATATTTATAATTTATCCTTGCACATTATAAAATTATTAGCACTAGTTTAAAAAGTAAAATGTTGAAACAATACAAATAATAGATTATGCAGAATAACAAACCTTTTCAAACATTGGTTTTATCCGCAAAGCAATATTAATAAGTATATTTCTCACATCTTCTTCTGCTACTTGAGATAAAATTGAAGACAACCCACTCATTGCTTCCAAAGTAATACTGCAACCAGGATCTTCTCTGTCATCCATACCTGCCATCATAGCAGAGAGGATAGTAGTAGAATATCTTTCTATCTAAGTAAAGACATTTAAAATATACATAATGACATCAGCACAAGGTGAAATTTACAACATTAAATTCATACATTTACTAATCCTTCAATTACTACAGATATAGTTACTATCAATTACTAGAGATAATTAACTACACTATATCTCTAGTAATATTTTAAAAAGTTTTCACCATTTATAATTTGACTATTTACAATTTGACTAGAGCTAGCTTACTTTGTAATGTTCTCAGCATATATTACTTAAACTTTCAATCAATAAAATATGAAATTTCAAAATTTGAAAGAAAATCTAGTATATAATTCAAATCTGTCTAACACACAGTTATGAGAAACATTTTTATCACATGAAGGGTTTTTATTTAATTTCTTAAGTGAACTAATATTAATACATTTTAAATAAATACTTACTTATTACAACATTTTAAATAAATATCCCTTAAAAATTACAGATATTTCATCCACATCTTTTCAGTTATACTGTGAAATAGGATTTTTAGTTGTTCTTCACCGAGCTGTTTTTTACCACAGCTAATAGCAGAGCATTTGTTACTGATATTATAGTTTCACTGAGAAATAATTTGAAAGGTACAGAAGCTGTTTTCATTGTGGTGTCCAGTTCCCTTGAAGCTGCATTTCATTGCCAACATAAATGTCATCCACTTTTATTCACTTCGCTATTCATATTCTGCTCTTCTATCTTCATCATTACTATGAATTTCTTCTACCATTTTACCACTTAAATGAACACTTGTAAGTTTGATAACAATTCAAGATATTAAGAGTCCAATTCAATACTATTACTACATAATTTTTAGCATTTTCCTTATAAGTGATACCCTCTGAAATCTAAAGCATCAAGCAAACTTTCAGAATATACTAGTAATACTATATTGAAGAATACTTTCAGAATATACTACACTGAAATGCCACTGAATTAGGGATTGATATGGTTATACAAATTTTGTAACTCTGTACTGTATTTATGCCCATGTAAAGGCATTGTAGTAACCGTATACACTAGTTATCATAAATTAAGGAAAAATCACAAATATAGCGATAGCTACCTAAAAAATAAGCCAAACTGTGTAAAATTTGAATATGTTGCCAAGTAAGACTAGCTGAGTAAAACTGCAATATGCAAATTAGTGGCACTGCAGTCAGAATACATCATCTGCAAGAAGCATAAAAGTCCATGTTTGAGAGCAAGACCACATATTTCACTGTGATAGTGACATCAGAAATCTGAGATAGCCAATTCGTGACAACGACCTCCAGATATCATTTGCCTGCAGAACTACAAAGGAGAGACACTGGGAGACTATAGGCAGAACAAAGTCAAACAGAAGTGGCCAGATGGCTAAATGCGAGTCCTTCTGTGGTTCATAGACTTTGGAGGCAATTTCAAGCTACAGATTCGGCATCTAGGAGGTTCAGCCAAGGACGGCCAACTGCTACGACGAGCGCCGATGACCAATATTTGATATTATGTGCACACAGGAATAGAACCGCTACTCTTCTTAGATCCTCCTTTGGTGCAGCCACTGGAAGGTTGGTGCCAACGTCAATTGCACGTAGAAAGTTTCACGAAGGTGGTCTGTATGCGAGGTGACCAGCTATTTGTGTGCTGCTTATGTCATGCCATAGGAGGGACCGTTTGCAGTGGGCACAACATGTCCACTGGATGCCTGATCAATGGAGGGCTGTTCTCTTTACGGATGAGTCCAGGTTTAGTCTAGAAAGCGATAGTAGGCATTATTCGATATGAAGAGAACCTGGAATCCATTATCATCTGTGAAAGAGATGCATACGGAAGAGGCAGTGTCTGCGTTTGGGGTGGCATCTCTTTGGGTGGATGCATAGACTTCCATGTCTTTTCAAGGGGAACCGTGAATGCTCAGGTTTATAGAGATGACATCCTTGATGCTTATGTGTGCCCATACGAGGGGTAATAGGTGATGCTTTCCTGTTACAGGACGACAACGCAAGACCACACAGGGCTTGCATCATAGATGATTACCTTCAACAGGAAACAACTATGTGCATGGGGTGGCCAGCTTGATCCCCGGACTTGAATCCTATCAAGCACATTTGGGATGCTTTAGGGAGACGTCTAGCTGCTCTCAATCTGCCCCCTCAGATCCTTGCCATGCTTGCAACTGCTTTGCAAGAGCAATGGCTCTCGCTTTCTATGGAACTGATAGACCGTATAATTGAAAGCAACACATATCGCTGTATGTGCTGTATTGCTTCTAGAAGCGATCTTCCATATTAAAGGTACTTTTCCTGTAGCAAACTGACATCTTCGATTTGTTCATTTTATACATGTGCTAATTTCTATACTACCATAATTGTCTGGAAATTTCTTTTTATGTTATTTGATACCTTATTATGTGTTGTATATTGTGGGTAAGTTTCATAAAATTCTACATGTAGCTTTTCCAGTAATTGTGATTTTTCCTTAATTTCTGATAACCAGTGTATATAGCTAGTGCTAGGGTTGTTGTTAATCAGTCGTTTCAATTGCCAGTATGGGTAAAACTTCTGATTTAAACACCTCTGATCGGGAATAGACAGCACATGCCCGATTCATATGCCATTCAATTTCCGAAATCTTCAAAAAGCAGAGGTTTTTTTGATTTTCAAGGTCTACAGTGCCAAGAGTATACCGAGAATACACATATGGCAGAAAGAAAACTAGCGATCGAGCAAACTGCAAAGGATAATTAAGTAGCTCTGAACGAGCGTGGTGTGAGATGGCTCGGCCATATTGTGAATAGCCAGCAAAGCCAAACATTAACTCAAATTCACACCCAGCTGAATAAGGGCATCAGACACTGGCTTCACCATATGGGCTTTGGGAGAAAGACACACATGTAGACTACTCTCAATGCATGGCATTGGGTTGCCTGTTTTGCCTGGGCTAGAGAACACAGAGAATGGATTCTAGAGGACTGACAATGAGTAGCATGAAGTAATGAGTCTTGATTTTGATTACTTTACTCTGACGGGAAGCTAAAAATACGGTGTCAGGCTCATGAAGCCATGGATCTGCATGCCAGTGCATGGTGGCAGCTGCTTGGTGATCATCTTCATTCTCTTATATTGTCCTGTCATTCACACGGAAATGGAGTATTCCAGTAAGATTGTAGAGTTCCTCACTCTTATTCTACTAAATGAATGTTGAGGAACCTAGTGAACTGTTCAGTGACTTATTTCTGAGTTCAAATAACTAAAGATGTATGCTCAAGAAGGGTTAATTACTCTTTACTTCACTCAAAATAAGATGAACAGTTGGCCCCTTTCTCTGGCTTACAACAAAGCCTCCACTCGGGCTTGAACTCATAATTAGAAATAAAAACTAAACTATAATTAACTAAGAGAGACTTAGCTGAAGCTAAACATAAGATCAAACGTAGTTGGTCCTTAATTTAAACTAGCTGGTGAATACCAAAAGGCACATAATATATGGCCGTGCATAACAGCTTCAAGACAGATTTAGCATGAAGGCAAACATGCACTACTCAGGATTCTTAGCTCTCTCTCACGAAGTAAGTTGAACCTTCTTCAATACTACTTCTAACTCATTTGCATTCAACACGATTCTAAAAACTCATTCTAGTAGGGAGTTGTAAGGGGAAACAAGAATTTATACGAAAACACTCTGAAATTAAAGTAACTGTTATAACATTAAAATATATCTTACTAGATAACTGCACCTCTCACAGGTCCCAGTTGGCTACTGCCTGGTTGGATGAGCATTCCTTTGACTTCTCTATCAAAAACTGGTTACCTAGAAGCCCAAACTTAAATCTTATTGAGCACTTTTCAGATATTTTTGGAGAATATTGTGAAACCAAATCACACAACACTCTCAGCTCTATCCGATGTTTGGCAAACCATTCCTGTATAATGCTTCCTCAAACTTCTGGAATCTATGTCCCGTCTTGTGACGGCCATTATCAAAGCTAGAGGAGGCCAAACTCGTCATTGATTTGCTATACCTAATTCAGTGGCACTTCAGTGTTATACACTATCTACTAATAAGTAGAAGTTGGACACCCATGCATATGCCGATATCTGCTGTCCTGATAAACATCACGCCGTTTGCCATTAAATGTTGTGTATGAAACAGCATTGCAACATTGGCATTAGTCACATGCAAAATGCCACAAAGTGCAGAGTTTTCAAGAAATATGTAACCCTCGAGTATCACAAAAATGGCCAATCCTTAAGGGTCATATCTGGTAAGCTGAATCATGCAAATTCAATAGTAGCCTAGGCAATTCAGAAGTGGAAGTTGAGCAGTGATTGTTGGAATGTGCTTTAAGTCAGACCCATGAAACTGGGAGACAGAGATTGACGAATGCTGTCAAGAGAAATTTGGAAGAAATGCACCCAACCAATGGCCCACATAGTCCAGGAGTGTCAACAGGCAATCAAGAGTGTTGTTTTGATGAACACCTTTCATAAGAAAGCACATCTTGGTGCTTTCTTATGAAAGACAGATTTCAGATGGCAGGGTCTGGGTCTGTCATCTGCCTGGAAAACACATCCTTCCCCAATGCATTGTACCCACAGTAAAGTTTGGCAGAGGTGGAATTATGATCTGAGGGTGTTTCTCCTTGTATGGACTGAACCCTTAGTCCAAATTCATGCTAAACTCAATGCCAATGCCTACTACACTATTTTGGATGACAGCGTGCTTCCTACATTGTGGCAGTTTCACAGGTTGGACCCACATTACTTTCAGCATGACACTGCCCATGCTAAGGCTGCTATCATACGTCCATTTGCTTCAGAAGAACAATGGTTTGGAAAAATTTTTCTGCTTTGTCACAACAGCCAGTCACCACAGATCACTTTAGAGTTAACACAGGGAAAACTGGTTCTCTATTACAAACTGATAGCATTCTAAGTTGATAGCTGATTGGTTGGAAACAAACAACTTGCAATTTTTTTCGAAAGGAAGGAAAAAAAAAAAAAAAGCACACGTTTTTCTTTCAATAGTAAACCAGGCAGAAAGATTGTGTGAAACAGTTGTTCGTGTGAAATAAATTCATGTGTGGTATGGGCCTAAGAGGTCTACCATGGTTTAGTATGGTGACAATGGGATTAACCGAATGGATTGACCTGTCCAAAGCCCAGACTTGAATGCTATCAAGAACCTCTAGAACGATCACTGAATTGGATGCTGGATCACTGAATTAAGGGGTGCAACAACCTTCCAATATTGGTGAAGGCTTATATGTCTTCTCCAAGCCAAGTGGAAGAAAATACCAATAGCTGTCATACAAGGGCTTGTGGAAAACATGCCTCAAAGGGTTGAGGTTATAGTTGCCACTTGTGGAGACTCTACAAACTGCTGAATAGGAATAAATTTTGTTTTTCTTTTCTATCACAGGTGTCCAAATACTTATTGGTAGATAGTGTATAGTTTAATCAAACATATATTTTAAACAACCATAATTTGAAAATTAAATAAAATTATTTAATATAATTAAAAAAACTATACCTGTTCTTTATCTAACATGGATATATTTCCCAAGCCTGAGATGCAAAGACGACGCACAGTTGGTGATGAATCAACTAAGCGACCCAAAAGATTATTCATTAGTGGTTCTGTCAAATTCTGTCTGCCTTTATAATTTTGTGACAGAAATTCTACAAACAATGATACTGAAATGATGCGATGCACATCTACAGAACTATTCAGCAAAGGGTTTAAGAAAGTTATAATTTTTGGAACTTGATCCGGACAGCATGCACATATGGACCTATGGAAGGTAGAGAAAAAAATTTATTAAGCTATGAAAATTACAAATAAACTCAACATCTGTCATAAGGCACTAAAATATTAGAAATCTTTGCTTTTAGGTAAGAAAAACAAGTTTGACTGGAATAAAGCTAAAATTAAAAAGGTAATTTTTTACACAGTACAGAAACTCATATATAAGAAAGCCCAAATAAGTTCAGTGAACTGTATAAATGTTATCTAACTTTTATCTGAAGTCTTTTTAAAAGTGAAGAAGCGGTTATCTTTTTACACCCAATAATTCAGAAGTAAGAGTTTTAATTCCTAACATTTTTCTAATATGAAAAAAATTTCAGAATTTGACTTCACTTGTAAATTAATCAGATGCAAAAAACTAGTATATAATGATTCTGAGTGTGTATCAGTCTCAACCTTCCCTTGATCAATTAGCTAGCATTAATATTTTTGACTGATCCATATACACAGAAATGTTTATTTCATAGGTATTTTTATTTTTCCTTTAAAGGCAGAAATTTTGCACATTACATATATAAAATACACAAGCTGACAGATGTTTCCATCTTTGCCCCATGAGCAGAATTTAAGCTTACACAAGCTTTGATACATTTTATTACTGTTGACTCATTAAAATACCTCCAAAGTTTGAACTCACTTCAACTGCAAGAAATTTTGATTATTAGAAATAAATTTTCCCTTCAGCTGTCTTATAGAGTCGTATAGTTATTTGTATTTATCTGAGAAAAAAAAAGTTATCTGAATGAAAACAAAAACTTTTTGGTTATGTTGAAAACAGGTTAGATTTCTGAAGCTGTACAAAGTGAAAGCATATTTGCTCCTTACCTTCTATAGCAGCCATGGCAAGAAAAATGGCATTTGCACAGTTTGGGTTTAATAAAATGTGATTTCCAAATTAGGCAAAGCAACAACATTATTTTGGCATAGATTATTGTGAATGCTCTAGAAGGTGAAGTTTTGCAATTAATGGAATTAGTGAAGAAAGGTAAAGAAGTTATAATAAATAAAGATGATAGACTAGAAATTTTCTATTATGATGACAATGCATCATTAGCAATAAACTAATGGATGGTGAAATCTTATAAGATTGGTTTTAAATCCGGAAAGTATTCCTACCAATAGTGAGGAAATTGAGAAAGAGGTTTTTGAGAATGAAAAGATTTTCATTGACAATTTTATGGGAATTCTCAATACAGCAATTGCAGAACTTCAGAAATGAAACTGCAATCAAACAAGAAATTGGATTAGGAATACAATTAGGGGGGAAAAAGCAATAACATATACACACACACACACCAAAAAAAAAAAAGACTGCCTTAAAAACTTACACTGAAAGGAATGCATAAAAAAAAAAAATTGAGTTTTCTTTCCTTCCATTATTTCATAAACAACTACTTCATATTTTAAATTTTATTATTTCAGCATACCATGTTACAAAATTCAAATGGATGCTCTAAAATCAGGAATCGTCAATGTCAAGGATCAATGGATCTCAGATCCGGAATTCCAGTCTCAGACGTTGTATTATACTATGGATAACATTAATTTTCTGAACACATATAAAATGAATATATATTTTAAATTAATTTCCTGCCTATAATACAATTTATAAATATGACATGTGTGCATCTGTGTTTATTTATTTATTTATTTTTTTTAATATTTCCCTCCAATTTAATACATCATGTTTTAAATTTAGACTTTTTGTTTAATAGAACATACAAGTACATCAGCATAAAACTTTATTCTCATATTTGATTGCTTAGGCATTCAAATAAACTTTATTTGCTTAACTTCTTTCTTCATAATGATCTATATTTTGACTGAAACTGGACAAATGATTTTTAAACAAGATGTGAAAATTCATGATATTTTTATACAAAGCAATTCAGAAATGTACTTTTTTTTATATAGGCATTATAGAGATTTTTTTTTTATATTTAAAGGTAGTACATTTCTACTTGGCTATCAGAATTATTGGTTGCATAATAGGTATTGCAGAGATTGTGAATCAAAATAATTCAGAAACAGATTAAGGAAAATTTGATGCAAAAGTGTTTGAAAATTGCAACATTTAAGATACGTCTCTTTAAATATTAGAAAATATTGCAAATAGTAACTTTTTGATTATCAATGTTGTTAAGGAATGATATTTTTTTGGCATGAATAACCATTTCTTTATTAACAACACATAAATAATCAATTTAATAGGCCTCTTTGTGCCTCAAATTGTATGCTTGGTTTTGGTTATCCAGAAGTTGGTTGGTTCTCAGCATTCATTCAAGAGATCACTAGGTACATTGTGCAAAAAAAAATGGGGGGGGGGAGAGACAGTTCTATATCTCCCATTCTACTGGGCCTGATTGATGAAATTCAACTTGCATTTTTCATGTCTAAAAAGCATGAGTTAGGATATGTATTAGATTTATATAGGTATTTTGACACAAAATCGGACTTTTTCTAAAATCACATGCCAATTTTTTTTCCATATTACAATTCTATGACTCAAATTATTCCAAACCACCAAGTTTTGTAAAAATTGCATGCGTAGTTCTTAAAAAATTAGCTCTCAAAATTTTAGCTCCTCAGTGTTAATTGAATTTGATATATATTTATTAATATATCTTTTTTATTAATTTTTATTGATTCTT